>JXCR01133238.1:13532-50251 GCA_002079205.1 Phalaenopsis hybrid cultivar
CTCTGTGGTGGAATTGAGAGGGGGAAATGGATTGGGATGTGCTAAGGGTCCCTCAGAGAAGCTNGCTCATATTCCGCCTTATAAATTGGAAGAGTGTTGGCAATATTAGTATTTTTGTTTAGACACTCGTGTCATAAGAAAAAGATAATGTGAGTTGCACGGAGATTTAAGAATTAATTGATTTAAACTAAATTTGAGTTTAAGAAGTATATCTCTTTTGGTTTTTTTTATTATTATTTTAAGAACTACCAAATATGTATTGATATTGGAGGAGGGAGCTCAAGCCACAAAAGAAACATAACTATTATTATTGAAATTGAAATCGATTACGATGACAGCTCTTCAACAGAAAATAAATAATAACAAACACAAAACATGGGATGCATAAACAAACACCTCGAAAGTGTATCCTTAGTGCGGTGGAGGTTGTACCGGTGGATATGGAGGCTTGGGACAGCAAGAGTGAATGCAAGAGAGCGGCGGAAGGGGTAGAAAGGTGTTGTGGAGGAGGGAGGCAGTAGGTTAGGGTGGCAGGAAGGTTTGTTGAGGGACTGGGAGGTAGGATAGAAGGGGGACAGCATGCTGGGAAGGTGGGACAGCAGCTAGAAAGGCTCATCGGCACTCTAGAAGGGTGCAGAGTGAGCAGTGAAGCGCATACAGCAATGGAAAAGGACGTGAGAGTGTAGCTGGTGAGGGAAAACTGTAACTAGAGGAACTGACACAAGCTGACAGTTAGGAGGAGGAGAAGGTAAGGGTTGGAAGGTGAAAGAGAAGAATAACCCACCACCTTAGAGTATGATACAGTCGGAGCACCACCACCTTTTCAGATACAGCCTTAGAACAGGGAGAACAACTCCAAAAAGGAATTTGAAAACAACATACAACAACAAAACTAACACTAACTCTGAAAACAACAAATAAATAGCTCATACATGAAGGAAAAGCAAAAAATGAAGGGGGAGAGAAGCGGGCGGCAATCTCGCCCCATCAAAATTCAGCCCCAAAGCGCTCGGCCTGGAATCACCCTAGATGGACCCTCAATTGGATAGGTCAAGCCGGTCAGTTGCTCCTGCAAGTCCGGGAGTCTTTTATTCCCCCGCGCACACACATATAAATATGATTATACATAATTTGTTTACTTATTTTTCTTAATCTAGCCCACATGTCGAAGTAACTAAGGGTCTGTTAGGGGCTACTGCAGATTTGTTGATAATCCGCTAATAAATTGTTGATCTAGATGAACTGTTGATCCGTAACTGATCCCGATAAGTTAGATGTCTCTTTGATTTGTGTGTTTGAAGAACAACTGATTTGCAATTGTTTCTGGATAAATGAGCATTTTGCCCCGATGCAATAATGATGTTTACGATAGAACTGTCATAGCTATAAATTATATACTTTATAAGCAATTAACCACTTCTTAACACTACAAAAAAAGATATACAACTCACTCAATAGAGAGTGCGCACATTACTAAAAAAAAGGAAAAAATAATTGATATATAACTATTTAATTTAANCATTTATATATTTTAAATTAACTATAATTGATGTATACTTTTAAAATTAATTGTTCTTATATATAAATTAACACAATATTAAATAAATTAAATTATATATCAATTTATTAAATACTTAATATTATATATATTTAAGTATGTTTATAAGTTAAATTTTAACATTTACTAATTTAAAATTAATATTTTTTTACAAATCGAAATAAAATTGTAATAACATCTAAATACTACCGCAAATAATACTGCAAAACATCGTGAATCAACGGTTGGCAAAAGGCACGAATAATAATGTGAATAACATCGCGATGACACTGAAAAACTACCGTGAATAATACCATGTAACACCGGGAATCAACGGAACTGCGACCCCACAAATAATACCACGAATAACAATACAATAACACCCGAAAACTACTAGAAATAACACCAAGTAACATAGGGAATCAACGAGCGCATGACCGCGCAAATAATATTGTGAATAACACTGGACGCTCGACTGACGAATAATATTGTGAATAACACCTCGAATAACATTGAGCTTGCAAACGCGAGGAGTGCATGGTCGTAAACAACTTACTCCAAACATGGGACGCGGAGTTAAACTCGCTAGCGGCGTGTAATAGAAAAGGAAACCTGCTTATTTTGCAATGTAGCGAAGCCGAAGCAAACAAACACTAATGTCGGCGTTTTGAAAATGCCGCGCAACTATTTTACGATGCTAAGCTATCCCTAAATCGAACCCACCTACCAAATTTGTTATAACCATTCCTCTTGAAAATGATGGTTTTGTCCATTTGTGCTAAGCAAGCTAGTCTAATTATGCGAGGGCAGCTATCGAAGAAAATCATCATGACTAGTAAAAACATATGTTAATCTATTATTAAAAGTACCGACGAACATTTGGGACTCGGCCTTTCACCCATACACCAGAGATGGGTGTCGTACCAGTACCATCTAACACTCACATTATATTTTATTAAGACATGGGGAAAAAGGCGTCACATAGTATAAAATGTAGCTCATTCATTGTTTGAATGTTTTTCTCCATTGCTTATAAAAGGGAAGCAAAAAGGAGAGTGAGGGGGAACTTTTGGACTTTTTACGAATGGAATTTCTCTTTCTTTCTCTAACTTAAATCTTGTAACTCATGGAACCTCCGAGATTTTATATCTTTTCAGCTCATCGAATATAATAATTTAATACATTCTCATGACTCGCATCCATCTCTCTCTCTCTCTCTCATTCTCTCTGAGAAACAAAGTCTTTCTTGGGTTGTATGCACTCATGAATAATATGATAGCTACGTCTCAAAAGGAGTCAACAATCAAATATCTTTTTTAAAATTTCGGAGTGAATGTGAGAATAAAGTGAACCAAAAGTTACAGTGCAAAGAACTGGGGGAGTCCCCTTCTTAGTATTTTTGTCTCCTATTTATAGAAGCATATTTTGTATAATTATAAAAATATCTTTTGAATATTGATAAGGCGGTAATTGGTTGATCGACTTACTAGAATTCGGTCGACTGAGGCGATCGACTGGGTGGCGACCTTGACTTGTGCTTGGTCGACTGAGGAGTTTGATCAAATGACATCATCATTTGTCGTGGTAAAAGTGGGTCGATAGTCCAATCACAATCAAAGGCCTGCACTTCGATCAGTCGGTTAGTTGATTGATGAGTCGATTTATTTTGTTGGGTCAACTTTGACTCACGTGTTGCTTTGGCTCAAGTTATATGGGGCCCACATCTCGCTACCTGGTCGATTTCTCGCCTCGGTCGGATGCCCCTATTTGCAACATCTTAGAAAGATATTGTTAGTGCCTGTGTGAGGTATCAGATGAGACTTGTTGCTATGATGAATTATGACTAGCCCTTGGCGGATCTTGGCGAATCTTGTCGCTATAGGGCAAGGAACTATCTCCAGATCTTTGACCTGCCTCGAGTTTAGAAGCGCTGCTTCACCTGCTTGGTGGTGACTTGTTGATCAACTGCTTACCCTTGGGGGAAGCTTTTTATTTTTGGTTGTCCGTTCTCTTTGAGATTCATATTGGTGGCTTTAGTGTCTACATATTAGTTCCTCGAGTTTTTCTGCTCCTTGATAGCGACAACTGCAATAAGGACAGAGAAATTATTAGTCAATCATGTCACAAGGTTCAAGAAAATTTTAATAATTAATTCTCTCCTTATTTCCGAGCTCTATGTTTCTTATAGATAAGGTCAGAAATTGGGTTGTTATGCCAAAGTTTTTTGAACTTCTGAACAAGCATCATATTGGGCGATACGAGCAAAAAGATGGATGATCTAAGTCTATTGGCTTTCGTGGGATTAGTAGCTCCCGATACGACACTTGTCCACAAGAGCAAAAAGGTAGGGAGAAGAGAAAAGAGCGGGGAGACAGCTGACCCCGAGCCGGTTGATCAGGTTGCTTTTTTGGGGATTCTGAAGGGAGGTCGCTGAAGAGGCCTCTTCGTGGGCCCTATTCCGAGCGAGGATAGGGTTGCGGCACACCTGTCGATCCTGCTCGGGAATAAGGGTACTAACGGTCGTTGTAACCCGAGAGCAGAGATTGCGACTATCCCTTTGCAACTGTCTGTGGACAAAATGAGGGGGGCCTTCTAGCGGTAGCAGAAGGTGTTTGCCTTACTGTGTCAAAGCTTTATAGACTCATGGTATGGATACATATGGAATTTCTTTTGAGCTTCGACAACATAATAACTAGACACTTTCTTTAAATGCATGTGTGTCAGTCAGGACGAAGGATGTTGAATGCGGCAAGTTGTCGAGAGATGTGGTCGATTAGGTTCCGATCGTTGTCATTGGCTCCCTCGAGGCGATTGTCCATCCTTTTTCGTCGATTGAAGCAGGTGAAAGATCTCAGCAGACACAACCTGTGTGCCGAAGACTTCCTCCTAAGGTGATGGCATGTTCGTTGCAGTAGATGATAGAGGTTTTGTGACAGAGAAATGAAATCTCGTTGACTCACCCGTGTCATGGTGATTGGCTTACGACGAGCGACTAGAGGTTGCCTTTCAATAGATTTTAGTTGTCATCGCCCAATTGGAGGAGGAGGTCACGTCGCTTTATGGTTCCTTGAGCGACGTTCATATTGAGATAGGATCCCTCTGCGATTTGACGGTTTTAAGCTGGTTCGTTAATGAGGCTAACTGTGTGGATCAGATTAAATTAGGTGGAGAGATGGTCCTCCAGAGGTTGCTTGAGAAGGGATATGCCTCATCTGAAACCGCGGAGGACCTATTTATCAAGCATTTTATTTGAAATCTGTAATGATAATATTGGTGAGAAAATAATATTTTGGGGAACTTGAAATGACAATTGGTATGACTCTTATTATTATTTGACTCTTCGATTCGTGTACCAGCCTTTTAAATAAGGTTAGGGGTCGCCCTATTTCACTTTTGTACTTTGTTTTTCCAGTATTTGGATTTCTCCTTCTTTGTCTTATGATCCTTTCGCTCAACTGTAATGGGTCCCAAGTATTCCCCGGTTCTTTTTGGCACCATAGGGTGGCCGATCCATCCTTCCTGACAGACAAGGAAGTGAAGACCTCTAGGACAAGTATGGGTTGGATTCTTAGATTATCCTCCACAGGTTGTCGGTCGAGGAGTGACCGAAAAACAATGTTAGCCCTGATTTGGTGTCCTACCAGGTTTAGTTTCAATGCAGTCTCCAACAACCCTTATGGTTAGAGCTCGGGAGCATCTTTACCAAATACAATGTTATTCTGACACAAGTTCTGTCGAACTCTATTGTAGCCAACATGACTTCCGTCAAGTTCTGTCGTTGCTTCAACAACCCATGTGGGAACTTATAGTTTCAGGCTGCTTCTGCATTGATTTGAAATAGTGGTCTTGCTTCATTCTATTTTGAAAAATAATCGACCGTTACCAAGAGAAACGTTTGCGAGCCACTTGACGGAGGAAATGGCCCAAGAATGTCAAGTCCCTACATGGAGAACGACCAATGGCTAGCTTCCAAGTGAGCTGATGATGTAAAGACGCATATTTTTTACATTGCTAGCACCTTTTTGAGAATTTTGTCACACTTTTCAAGAGTGTCGGCCAAAAGTTCCCCTACCCTTGCACTTGGTAAGCTAGAGTCTTTAGTTCAGAGTGGCTACCACACTCTCCAAAATGTATCTCCCGGAGCACATCCTGGACTTCACCCTCTCTCAAGCACCTTAGGAATACCGAAGTAACCGACCTTCTAACTAATTTCCCTCGATTAATAGATATAGAGCGTCTTTGATTTTAAAATGCCTAGGATCTTTGGTACATTTTATAGTATCCCAGTCTCCAAGTAGTGGATGTATGAATCCATCCAACTCTTAGTCTCGTCAACCCTACCTTCATGGTCTTCGGTTCGTCGATTGTTGGTCTGGTAAGTTTTCTGGGCATTCCTCCCAAATAGATGCATTTGGAGAGGATATCGACGACTTGATTATGCTCCCGACTGACGTGTTCGATGCAGAAGTTCTTGAATCTTCTGATTTCCTTTTTTATCTTGACGAGGTATCTAGCCATCAGCTTATCTTTGTCTTCAAATTTCATGTTAACCTAATTTGCGACTAGCAAGGAGTCAGACCTTCCTAGGATGTTCCAAGCACCTATCTCGCAGGCTAGTCGAAGTCTATTAATTAATGCTTTGTACACTGTCTAATTATTCATAATTTCAAACTCCACCTAGATCGTCTCGTAGAGATGCTCCCCGGCTGTGCTGCATAGGGTCAGCCTTACTTCTGTTGTTGCATGTTTGGAGGCTCATACGACATACATGACCCACATCTTGTCTTCAGTGACAATTCTCTCTCTCGACTCCTTTGTCATGGAGAAGTCAGTCGGAAAGTCTGTGATTGCTTGGCCTTTAACTACCATATGAGGAACATAGGTGATATTGAATTCGTTGAGCTCTACCACCAATTGCAGTAGTCAATTGGAGTGCTCCAACTGTGTAAGCACAAATCTTAAAGGATGGTTTGTGATGACCCGGATCAAATGCATCTGGAAGTATGGTTTTAGCTTGCGAGTGGAAATAATTAAAGTGAAGGTTTGTTTTTCCATAATATGGTACTTGATTTTGGCACCATTGAGCACTTGGCTTGTGTAGTAGATCAGTATTGTTTTCCTGCCTCCTCTCAGACTAGAATTGAGATTACAACCACTCGCACAACTAGAAGGTACAGTGAAATCTCTTCCACTGATTTCGGGCTTTGGAGCATTAGTGTGGATGCTAAGGAATCCTTCAAGTTTCTGAACGCCTCTTTGTCATCTCCAACACTTATGCACAAGTAATAGGTTTAAACAGATTTAGTTCATACTTGACCCATTTTCTACAAACTCCTCGCTTCAAAGATGTTTTGGGTATTTCAAGCTTTAGATTTCTAACTTCCAGCATCTCGATTTGGAAACAGGTGACGCAAATGCATAAACTCTCTTTCTCTCCCTGCTTGATGTCAAGCAAGGTGTCCAAGTCTTCCTCGGTTTCTACATTTTTTAGAATTGTGAAATGAAGAGTCTTTTAAAATCATAATAAGTTGGGATGGTTTTGATCAGCATGCTACTAAACCATCAAAGGGCTGACTCCTTTTGGGTGGTTAAGAAGAGGCGACAAATTATGGGGTTATTGATCTGGAGCAGATCGATAGATGACTTGAACAATGCTACATGGTTGATCAGGTATGTTCTCCCTTTGAAAGAGCCCAAGCAAGTGATTCATAGCTTGGATGATGGTACCGCCTTTTTAATTTGGTGAGTGAAGGCCCCTTCTGTGAACGGCCACACAAGCACTCACATATGCTCCTCCCATTGCTGGTTCATCTGCGTAGATGTGGTTGTATCGGTGTGTTGAGACTCACATTGCCCCCTCTGTCCACTAGTTGCTGACCTGATTGTGCAAGATAGGCAGATTCCTTGGTGGGGGCTTTTGGGGATGCTCTGAGGTTCCACTTCTAAGCAAGGTGCCTGGTCGTCCCTCTAGGTGATTGTCGCCTGAAGGAACTCTAATTGCTCCATCGAGGGTCATCTGGGCTTGTAAGCCCTGAACCTGCACTTCGACGTCTGGTTGTGCTTCCTTATTAGCTTTCATGCATGTAATTTCTCTTTGAAAAGTTTCTCCTTCGTAGTTACTAGTTAGCCCTGCTTATTGTCTGGGGCATGACCACTCTCACTGCACCACCTTTCAGGATGTTGGATCATTGATTGTCTTTCATGAACATGTTTCGAGAGTTAGAGTCGAGTGAAGAAGAGAATAAAATGAACCAAGAGTCGCTGTGGAGAGTTTCGGGAGATAGCCCCCTTATTCTTGTTTTTTCTTCTACTTATAAAGGTGTATTTTGTGCAATTACAAAAAAGGAGGGAACATTTATGAAAATTGCTCTTAATATGATCAATGCTCTAATAAATCGTACGGATTTCATTTCATATATTTTTTATACTTTGAATCTTGATATGTTGATAATTAGTTCATCGACTTGCTAGAATTCAGGTGACTTTGGCGATCGACTGAGTGGAGACCATGTTTTGGTTTGGTCGACCAAGGCGTTCGATTAAATGACGATCTCGTTTGCCATGGAAAAAGCGAGTCGATCATCCAATTGTGATCAGGGGATTTCTGCCTACGCTTCGATCGGTCAGTCAGTTGATCGACTGATTAGTCGATTTGCTTTGTCGGGTGAACAATGGCTCACGTGTCGCTTGACTCAATTCTTATGGAGCATGCGTCTCGTCTATCTGGTCGGTTCATCACCACACTCAACTACCCCTATTTACAATGTATAGGGCGGATCTTGTCGCTGCTTGTGAGAGGAATCTGATGAGACTTGCTGCTATGATGAATCACGTCTCGCCCTTGATAGACATTGTCACTATCTGGCATGGGACCATCTTCAAAGCTTTGATATGTTCCGTGTTTAGAGGCGTGGCTTCCCCCGCTTGGCAATGATTTGTTGATCCATTGTTTACCATTGGGAAAAACATTTTATCTTTGGTCGTCAGTTCTATTTGAGATTCGTGTCGGTAGCTATGCAGAGTAAGTCCCCTGGGTCTCGGGTTCAATGCTCCACTCGAATAAAGCTCATATCTTAAATTGGCATCTTTTTAATTTTATATATATATANATGCACCTAATAATTCAAGTACTACACTCTCCATCGGGGGGAATCGAACCCCAGACCAGAGGGGACTTACAACTGACAAGCAGATGACAGGCTAACTGATCTAAGTACGCAGTGCAAAAGAAAAATCAAAATTATTAATTTTTTTTATACCAATAGGTTAATAATAAATAAATTGTACATAACCAACATGAGGCTCATCTTCAACAAATCACAATATTCTAACCATTGTTTTGAATATTTTACAACATATTTTTGCCATCTAACTCTAATGCTCTTTAGAGCTTACCCATAGATCAATCAACAATGAGAGGCAAAGCTGATCACCATAAACAAACTATTTGATTTGGGTCAATTTAATCTAAACATTCCACATGGACTTTAATCCAAGCATAATTAGAATATAAAAAAAAATGTAATTGATGTTAAATTTTAATCTTCAAATACATAATGCTATTCTAAAATGTATAAAAGCAACATAAACTCATTCACATTCAAATACAAAAAAGAAAATAAGTGCATATAAGCTAGGGTGAAACTAGATTATTGGTCTGTTGGGGTAGCTGAAGTTTATTAATAAATTGCTGATGAGCTGTTGATAAGCTGCTGAAAAATAATATCTTGTTCAAAAAAGTTGCGGCGACTATTACAATTTCTTTTTTATTTAGAAAAGCCAAACGACTGCTAGAAAATTGTCACCGAACCATGCCAAGGACGATGTGAAAACGCTAATTTCAGCAGTTTGAAAATGTTATTTTTTAAATAAACTGCCACAACGAATTTACCCAAACGGGTCCGAATATGTTTTTAAAACGCACCGTACCAAATAAACTGCCCCAAACGAGGTCTATGTCTAGGGCAGGCAATTGCTCACCCTAGAATTTGAGACTCCTTATAACTAGTAAATTTTAATATTTGTTTCTATATATTTTGAGTATTTTGCACCCCCAATATAATCGTTTGTCTAATACTATAAGAAATTAAACATTTGATGATTTCGCTAATCATAAAAAATCAAATATCTTCTACTATAGTGTATAAACTTTCATATGCATAAACATATACATATCATTTATATTTTAAGTCAATCTCAAGCCGACTCAATTCAAAATCAGCTTGAAGATCAGACCGGGCTAACCCCCTAGCTTGTGACTCAATTAAAGCCAAAAATCAATTCAATCCTCAAACAAATTTTAGCTATAAACTCCTAACCATATAGATGATCTTATGTGACGACATACTCAGGAGCAAAACCAACATTATCTTTTAGAGCGAGTAAAATCATCAAATATAAATGCAAAAAATAATATTTCAAACATCTTACATCTATCATTCATCATCGACACACCAAATATAAACATGAAAGCAATTTCTATTACTTGAAAAACAACAATAATAAATAAGTATAAAATCACTTCCATAACCATATGCTTGACACTACATACATTGAAACTTTTCGATACATTTATACACATACCACCCAATTCCTATCTATTTCCATTCCCAACCCTCTACTTTTTACATTTCGCCCATTCAAATCCTTCACATCTCATAAAAAACACCATCATTCTAACCTTTAAACCCCCAAAAATACATTTTTCATGCATAAATAAAGAGGGATACATGTACTATGTAAAAAAATTGAGGTATATCTGCCAAATATGCAAATACATAACAATTAAATGGTATATATACAAAACTTCCATCTCATAACCGCATACATCACAACCGCACGAGATTCCTGAAACAATATGTTCCAACAAGGAACCAACCAACAAGCGCGAGCCCAAACCCACCGACAACTGCGAGGAAATTCGTGCCACCCAACAGAAACCCTAATCCGAGCACAGATCCGGGAGGCAGGAAGGACTTCAGCACAGCGATTCTATCGACCCAGATTCCTCTGAGGAAGATCAGAGCTGCTAGATTCACGACATTCCATCTTCTGTGTCCGGCGTAGCACAGGCGATTCAGGCAGTTGGCGACGAAGCAGTGGCAGTTGCAGGTGAGAAGGCTGTAAGATCTGTGCTGGAAATCATGCGTGCTGTTTCTGAGAGCTGAGTCCCAGGTGATCATCTCATTGCTTTCCAAGGCTTCGTTTTTGGGAGAGAGGGAACACTGCTTTCAATTATTGTAGGAAAAAATTACATATATACCCCATGATTCTTATGTATTTACATATGCAGCACTTGATAGTTATATTTATAACAATTAGCTGTTATATGTCTATGCATGAAAGGTTGGTTGAGTGTTTATGTTATGTCAAATGATTTGAGTGTTGTGCATGTAAATAGAACTGTTTTTGATTATGTAAATATATAAAAATATTGTGGTGTGTATGTAAATGCTCCTTTTGTTTAAGGTTGATTTACATACATGTCACTTAATTTCTATGTATTTACTTGTCTAATATCCAAACTTTCAAATTATATATGTATATCACCAAGGGGTGGAACATGCCGCTTTTTTTAAGGGGAACAAACCGCTTCTCTAGACCAAACGTGGGAGGGGCTAGAGCAATGAAAGACGATGATATTTCAGGAGGGGCAAAACTGATAATTCAGGAATGACAAAAGACCAAATTACTCTCTTATATAGGTAAAAACCTGGACACTACCTGGGTGCACCCCTGATGCCACCTTATATGTGCATGAAAAGGTATATCTCACTTTCTTAAAGTTAAAATNGTATCGACCCAGATTCCTCTGAAGAAGATCAGAGCTGCCAGATTCACGACGTTCCATCTTCTGTGTCCGGCGTAGCACAGGCGATTCAGGCAGTTGGCGACGAAGCAGTGGCAGTTGCAGGTGAGAAGGCTGTAAGATCTGTGCTGGAAATCATGCGTGCTGCTTCTGAGAGCTGAGTCCCAGGTGATCATCTCATTGCTTTCCAAGGCTTCGTCTTTGGGAGAGAGGGAACACTGTTTTCAATTATTGTAGGAAAACATTACATATATACCTCATGATTCTTATGTATTTGCACATGCAGCACTTGATAGTTATACTTATAACAATTAGCTGTTATATGTTTATGCATGAAAGGTGCATTTCACATTTATAGAATTGGTTGAGTGTTTATGTGATGTCAAAAGATTTGATTGTTGTGCGTGTAAATAGAACTGTTTTTGATTATGTAAATATATAAAAATTTTATGGTATGTATGTAAATGCTCCTTTAATTTCTATGTATTTACATGTCTGATATCCAAACTTTCAAATTATATATATATACCACCAAGGGGCGGAACATGCCACTTTTTTTAAGGGGAACAAACCGCTTCTCTAGACCAAACGTGGGAGGGGCTAGAGCAACGAAAGACAATGATATTTCA
The DNA here is from genome assembly GCA_002079205.1 of Phalaenopsis hybrid cultivar. Lineage (NCBI taxonomy): Eukaryota > Viridiplantae > Streptophyta > Magnoliopsida > Asparagales > Orchidaceae > Phalaenopsis > Phalaenopsis hybrid cultivar. The sequence goes on from JXCR01133238.1 coordinate 25,507, forward strand.
GGAGCGGCAAAACTGATAATTCAGGAATGAAAAAAGACTAAATTACTCTCTCATATAAGTAAAAACCTTGACATTACCTGGGTGCACCCCTGATGCCACCTTATATGTGCATGAAAAGGTATATCTCACTTTCTTAAAGTTAAAATAGTGATATTTTTTATGTGATATGAAAGAATAGAGGAGTTAGATGTATAAATGCATTATAATTGGATGGTATGTGTGAAAATGCACCTTGTTCTAAAGGAGATTTACATGGATACTACATAATTCTTCTGTTGGTATATATATATATATATATGTTTAACATCTAAAGTATGCTATTTACTTTATCTAATGCCAGAACCTTAACATCAAATACAATAGAACTGTTAAGATTAATTATTCTAAAGTGGAATGCATGTTTTCATGGATATATTTCGACATGATTCTAAAAATGAGTGTTATATGAGTAAATATCTATGTTGAGGTGTTAGATATGCAAATATACAAGTCAGATGTATAACGGCATTGTGATGACAGAGTCCTGATCAAAGATGGAAATGCTGATATTAAGAGTTATGATGAGAGGGGATTCAACATGCATAGAGGGGGGGAAGTAAGAAGACAAATTTGAAGACTTCTCTTAATTGATTGCAAAATAAACAAGTAATTGTCATTAAATTAATAACTTTACCCCTCAATAAATCCTTTTGCACAATACATAAATTGAAAAAATAAAAGGAATGGTTAAATACAAAGCACGCGGTGTTTACATATCTAAAACATCAATTTCAATTTTTACATATATGTCGACTACACTATGTATAAAAGCATGTATTTCACCTTTTAAAACTTAAAATCTTAATATTTTGATGTAATATGAAAGATTTAAGGTGATGTCAATGTAAAACAAAACAAAATCTAGGTATTTGAATATAAATACATAAGAATTAGGTGGTTTGGGGCTTAAAAATTTTGCCCCACTGAAAGCAGTGGTGAATAAAGTGGGTTGTAAACTTTGTTTATAAAAAAAATGTGCAAGAGATACATGTTAGGAGTCATATTTGAGTTCTCTCTATAATTTGATGAATATATATATAGGGGGTTGTGTTATTTTAGAATTGTGTTATTAAAAAATAAAATTTATCATATCAAATAAGTAAAACTGATAAAGCTTATAGTATAATTTGATCTCATTTGATTTTATTTTAATTTGCATCTTAAGAAAAAAAATTTTAAAAATATAGATAATATTTGTCAAGCATTACAAAAAAGACAATATATATTAAATATTAAAAGTCAAATATCTACTTTAAAATTTAAGAGAAATAAGATCGTCTTCTTTTTATATAAGGTGACATTATTTTGGAAAAAATGTTACACACAGATAGATAGATATATATCTATATATATATATATAGTACTGCCAGCCGACTCTTTGGTTGGTAAAGTTTGTAAGACATCTGGACTCACGGATTCGTCTAATAACGTATAAACAATTTTTATTTATTTATTTATATTTATTCTAGATATATGTTTTTTTCCTAACTCTTGAGGTAGAGGACACTCCTCATAAAAAGCACTATTATATTAGAGTATCATCATGAAATTAATACTTCAATAGCAATTTTAGACATACACCTCTAGGAGAATAATAACATATTTAAATTAATATTATAAAAATATTAATTCTCAATTCTACATTAGATCCTCAAGATACATATCGACCATTCAAATTTGATGATATTTGTCAACTTATAAATAATTTCAATCATGAAGGCTTCATAGTCACAAAATAGCTTACACTCGAAAATTCAATTGGAACATTTTAAAATTGAAACTTATCAGAAGAAAAATTTTTAGAATCTCAAAAGATTTTTATTTATGTCAAATATTAACTAAAGAAAATCAGTCATATATCATCTTATTGATTATTTAATAGATTGATTTTCACACTGCTTATTTCGACAGCAACAACTAAACGCACATTTTAAACTATAAAGACTGTCAATAAATGGTTAAAGAAATAAAAATCAAAGATGACTTTCTTGAGAGTTGACTGATAACATATATTAAAAAGAAAATTGTTAAGATTTAGAATAGAGCAACATAATATATGTTAAGATTTGGAATAGAGCAACATAATATTTGTTATAAGATTTGGAATAGAGCAACATAATATTATTGATAAAATGAGAGGTATTTAAACCTAATTATAATAGAAACAACAAAAGAAAGAAATAAACCATAAAAAAAACAAATAGGAAAGAAATAAAATAAAATAAAATAAATACGAAATAGATAAAAAGAGAATAAAAGTTAATAATCATCATTATAAATATAATACTCCCCCTAAGATTGAAGCATAGACGTCGGTCATGTTCAACTTGGATTTGAGGCATCGAACAAAAAATGGGGAAGATTCTTGGTGAGGATGTCCTTTAGTTAATCATTGGAGGACAAAAAAAAAAATTTCCCCTAACACAAATCTTTTCCTTAATGAAGAGTCCGTTAATATCCACATGTTTGGTATGATCATGTTTGACTAGATTGGGAGCAATATTGATGGTGACATTATTATCACATAATAGTTGCAGCGGGACAAAGGTTGGTATACAAAGTTCGTAGAGCATGATGCGTAACCAGAAAACTTCATAAATCCCCAAGAACATGGATCGAAATTCAGCTTCAGCACTACTCCGGGCAACCACAGACTGTTTTGTGCTTTTCTACGTAATAAGATTTCCCTATATAAATGAGCAATCCCCCGAGGTGGAACGTCAATCATAAACCGACCCAACCCAATCAGCATTTGTAACCTCTGATTTGTCTTTTAAAATATAGACTCATGTCATCCGAGTGTGGTCATCAATCAAAGTCAGAAACCACCATTTATTAGTGTAGCTCGAAATGTGAGAGGGTCCTCATATGTTACTGTGAATGAGAGAGAAATGAGCAGAAGGTGTGTAAGCGTGAGGTGGCTAATGGACCAGATGATATTTAACTAACTGACATGTCTCACAATTCAAATCAGAATAACTTTTATTAGAAAACAACAAAGGATACAAATTTATTGGCTCCAAGTACCTTGGTTAATTGCTCCATTTGGTTTTTCAAGAATTCGAAGAATTGCGGTATGTTTCAGGCAGGAGTCCATTGAACCATGGTAATTCAGATATCATCGTAAGACCCTTGGTAGCAGAGGATTTGACCGAAGATTTGCATGGGTTTACCGCGAAGTAACACTTGTCCGGAGTGTGATTAGGTTTATGACAGTAATCACAAGTGAGGTGACCGGTTCGATGTGACATGTACAAGGGCTGAGTATTATTCGGGATCAAGGCAAACAATTCAGGTGGAGAGGTAAAAGTGTCGAGAATAGCAAGTCTCTTGCTCTCTTCACGACGAATCTCTGTAAAAGCAGTGCGAGCGGAAGGAAGAGAGTCCAGACTAAGAATACGGCCCCGAACTTCATCAAAGTTTTTATTAAGGCCATCCAAGAATTGGAAAATGCGATCCTTTTCTACAATTTTTTGGAAGAGAGGTCGGTCGGAGAATCTCAAACGTAGTCGTAGTACAAGTCACATTCCATTCATAGTGCAACAAAGTCATTATAGTACTGGGTCACAGTTCTTAACCCTTGTTTTGCCTCCCGAATTTTCTTAGACACCTCATAGAGTTAGTCAAAATTTCATACATCCAAGTAAGCATAACGGACTGTTGTCCATATGACACTAGCTGAAAGGATAAACATATATGAACAACCAATTGAAATCCCCATGGAGTTAACCAGCCATGACATGTCATGAAATTCTCCACTTCCCAAGCTCCATGTGTCGGGTCAGTCTTTAGAGACTCACGAATCATACCTGTGAAGTGGTCGAATTTCCCGCATCTTTTGATGAAAAAAGACAGCTTGTGACCATTATAGAAAGTTACTTTCGTTTAGTTTATCAGTTGTGATAAAAAGGTTCATGGTTTCTAGTCCTCCAATTTACAAGAGAGCGGATCGATCCTCCGGTGGAATCATGAACACATTCTAAAGGTGGCTCAGCATTGGAGGAATCTGCATAATTTTGACTAAGCCAAAAGAGATGTGGTTGTGATTCCGAGTCATCGACGAAATCTAGTAGAGTCACCAACAGACGAATAAAACTGTTGGATTCCAGACACTTGTAGGGACGCTAGACTGCTGCAGTAGAGAGCGGGCGCTGGAATATAACAAGAATTATGCTGCAGGAGGGGAGAACGACGTGGGAGACGACATTTGCTGGACTGGCAGCTTGCGCGTGCAGAAGGAAGGCAGAGGAAACCGGCGACAACTCCTGTAGACTTCTGAGAAGGCCAGCGGCTGTAGGGAACCGACAACTGGAAGAGACTAACGGGTGGGATCCCTTGTGGGAGGCCCTACAGGGAGTGGTGGCGGCCTGGATCTAGAGTTAGGCTCTCATACCATATTGAGATTTGGAATAGAGCAGCATAATATTATTAATAAAATAAGCGGTATTTAAACTCAATTACAATCAACAAATCAAAGGAAAGAAATAAAAGAGAATAAAACAAATAGGAAAGAAATAAAACACAACAAAACAAATATGAAATACATAAAGAAGAAATAAAAGCTAATAATAAGAAATAACGGCTAGGGATTGTCGTTATAAATCTAATATCATACATTTAAAATCCATTATATTTTGACGATAAATGAACACGTAAGTTTTTACCAATCAAAACTAATTCATAAAGTATGACGGACACTTACCTCATCCCTGCTTAATTGGATGTATCGAGTCACCGAGCCGAAATTAAAATGATCCACACTGACNACAGAGGATTTGACCGAAGGTTTGCATGCGTTTACCGCGAAGTAACACTTGTCCCGAGTGTGATTAAGTTTATGACAGTAATCACAAGTGAGGTGACCGGTTCGATGTGACATGTACAAGCGTTGAGTACTATTCAGGATCAAGGCAAACAATTCGAGTGGAGAGGTAAAAGTGTCGAGCATAGCAAGTCTCTTGCTCTCTTCACGAAGAATCTCTGTTAAAGCAGTGCGAGCGGAAGGAAGTGAGTCCAGACTAAGAATACGGCCCCGGACTTTGTCAAAGTCTATATTAAGGCCATCCAAGGATTGGAACATGCGATCCTTTTCTACAATTTTCTAGAAGAGAGGTCGGCCGGAGAATCTCAAATGTAGTCGTAGTACAAGTCAAATTCCATCCATAGTGCAATAAAGTCATTATAGTACTGGGTCACAGTTCTTAACTCCTGTTTTGCCTCCCGGATTTTCTTAGACACCTCATCAAGTTGGTCAGAGTTTCCTACATCCAAGTAAGCATAACGGACTGTTGTCCATATGACACTAGCTGAAAGGATAAAAATATATGAACGACCAATCGAAATCTCCATGGAGTTAACCACCCATGACATGACCATGAAATTCTCCACTTCCCAAGCTCCATACGTCGGGTCAGTCTTTGAAGGCTCACGAATCATACCTATGAAGTGATCGAATTTTCGGCATCCTTTGATGAAAAAAGACAGCTTGTGATCATTAGAGAAAGTTACTTTTGTTTAGTTTATTGAATGTGATAAAAAAGTTCATGGTTTCTAGTCCTCCAATTTACAAGGGAGCGGATCGATCCTCCGGTGGAATCATGAACACATTCTGAAGGTGGCTCAGCATTGGAGGAATCTGCATAATTTCTACTAAGCCAAAAGAGATGTGGTTGTGATTCTGAGTCATCGGCGAAATCCAGTAGGGTCACCGACAGACGAATAAAACTGTAGGAATCCAGACACTTGTAGGGACGCTAGACTGCTGCAGTAGAGAGCGGGCGCTGGAATATAACAAGAATTATGTTGCAGGAGGGTAGAACGACGTGGGAGACGACATTTGCTGGACCGGTGGCTTGCGCATGTAGAAGGAAGGCGGAGGATACCGGTGACAACTCCTATAGACTTCTGAGAAGGCCAGCGGCTGTAGGGAACTGACAGCTGGAAGAGGCTAACGACTGGGATCCCTTGTGGGAGGCCCTGTAAGGAGTGGTGGCTGCCTAGATTTAGAGTTAGGCTCTCATACCATATTGAGATTTGGAATAGAGCACCATAATATTATTAATAAAATAAGCGGTATTTAAACTCAATTACAATCAACAAAACAAAGGAAAGAAATAAAATAGAATAAAACAAATAGGAAAGAAATAAAACAAAACAAAACAAATATGAAATAAATAAAGAAGAAATAAAAGCTAATAATAAGAAATAACGGCTAGGGATGGTCGTTATAAATCTAATATCATACATTTAAAATCCATTCTATTTTGACGATAAATGAACACGTAAGTTTTTACCAATCAAAATTAATTCATAAAGTATGACAGACACTTACCTCATCCCTGCTTAATTGGATGTATCGAGTCACCGAGCCGAAATTAAAATGATCCACACTGACAAAATGAGGCCCGGCAAAATCCAGGATCACACCATCCTCTCGACCGATGCCAATATGGCCGATGAATGGCAGGAACCATGAGACGAGGGGCAGCGGCGTCCACACGATGCAGCAGGGGAACCTCGCTTTCCTTGGGTCTATTGGCTCGAGTGGAGGGGCTTGATGAAATAATTTTTCAACATCAGCTGCTGCTTCAAACTCCATGACTTTATCACACGATGACAGATAACTCTGCAAATGACAAAATAAAATTAGTAAAATGTACATTATAAAGATAAATTGGGATGAAAATAAAATTCTGAACATAATCCAATGAAGGAATCAAAATCAAAAGGTTAGTANTTTGATGAAATAATTTTTCAACATCAGTTGCTGCTTCAAACTCCATGACTTTATCATACAATGACAGATAACTCTGCAAATAACAAAATAAAATTAGTATGTTCTTTAGATAAAATGTATACTTTAAAGATAAATTGGGATGAAAATAAAATTCTGAACATAATCCAATGAAGGAATCAAAATCAAAAGGTTAGTAAACTTTCGAGTAAGAACTCCCTAGCATTAAGTTTATCATAGGAGCATTTACATAGATACCACCCAATTCCTATGTATTTGCATATCAAACAACTAATTTTTAATTCTTACATTAATACAACCCAAATCTTTCGTATCACATAATAAAAAACAACCATTTTAACCTTTAAAAAGGTGACATACACATTTTCATGCATGGATAAGGTGGTATGTATGTAAATATTGAAAATTAGGTGTTAGAGATGTCAATGCATTGTAATTGAGTGGTACGTATGCAAATCTTCCAAATTTCATGATGGTATCTTACAGGTATTTAGCAANGTAGATAACTCTGCAAATAACAAAATAAAATTAGTATGTATGTTCTTTAGATAAAATGTACATTATAAAGATAAATTGGGATGAAAATAAAGTTCTGAACATAATCCAATGAAGGAATCAAAATCAAAAGGTTAGTAAACTTTCGAGTAAGAACTCCCTAGCATTAAGTTTATCATGGGAGCATTTACATAGATACCAACCAAATCCTAGGTATTTGCATATCAAACAACTAAACTTTAATTCTTACATTAATAAAACCCAAATCTTTCGTATCACATAAAAAAAAAAAAACCACCATTTTAACCTTTAAAATGGTGACATACACATTTTCATGCATGGATAAGGTGGTATGTACGTAAATATTGAAAATTAGGTGTTAGAGATGTGTATGCATTGTAATTGAGTGGTACGTATGCAAATCTTCCAAATTTCATGATGGTATCTTACAGGTATTTAGCAATTAAGGTGTGTTGTATTCAGAAAATCCAGCTACAATATAATAGGGAAATTTACATAAATCCCACAAAATTAGTATGTATTTATATATCTAACACCTAAAGTTTAATGTTTACACTCATAACAGTTCAGTTTCATAAAAATGTGCATGAAAAGATGTATTTTCCTTTTAAAAAGGTAGTGATAGTGGTATTTTTTTATGTAATGTTAAAAAATTTGAGTGCTATGCATGTAAATATGAATGTCTAGGCGTCAGAGTGTAAATACATAAGACTTGTGTGGTATATATGTAAATGCNGAGTTGTGGAGGAGGAAGAAATGGTGGGGGGGGGTTTATATAAATATCACATTTTTCTTATGTGTTTATATTTTTGACATTTAAATTTTGATATTTACTTATGTGCCAATGTAAAGAAATATGGAAATTGGACATTAGATATGTATGGATATGTAAGAGTTGTGGAGTATGTATGTAAATTCCCCAAATGAACATTGATGTAATTTGTTCCTGGCTGAGGGCTGCAAAATATATGTAGAATATGAAAGCATTGGAAAGCTCACTTTTCCATTTTTCTTTTTTTATATTTACACAAATTCATATGTTTATGTAATGATAACTGAATTTAGATTTTAAAAACGGCATGATGTGATATTTTATATTTGCAAATATAAAATGACAACTTTCGGATTGCAATAGTTAGGAATATATTGCTGTGTTACATGAATATTTCATCTGCGTTATTTGTAAAAAATGAAGTGTTTTTCGAGTATTATATGGTGCTATTCGATTATTTTGCGGTGTTATTGTAATATTCCTCCGCGTTACTTGATTTTAAGTTGTGTTATTCGGCATATTCTCTGTGTTATTTCAATCACCACTATGTTAACGCGTGGGAATGTTCCAGTAACACTTAGCCTCAAATCAAGTAACGCGGGGGAATATTTCAATAATACTGCAAAATCATCAAATAATATCATATAATACTCTAATAACACTTCATTTTGTTACAAATAATGCAGATAAAATATTCACTGTAACACAATGAGATATTCCTAACTATTACAAAACGCTCGAAATCTGGATGAATTATTTTTTCTATTTTTTGTGGGGCAGAATCCTTTCTACACCTGCTCTGAACTTTTTCTGCGTCAACTTACAGCTGCGGACAATAGCTCCAACACGTTTAGCACGGAGGAGGAAAAGTATGCACGATGGGTTATTATCATGTAATCGGTGAGAAACATTATGTACTATAAGTTGAATATTTACATCTCATTTGAAATTTAATATAGAACTTAATGCATAGACATTAGCCTACATAAAATGGGAAATTTACATATGTACCCCATAATTCTAATACATTTACAAATATAAGACGTGAAGTTTGACGTTTACACTTTATAGCACCGTTTACACTTTATAGCACCTTGGTATCATAAACATATGCATGATAAGACGTGGTTTACTTTAAGAAAGATAGTGAGCGGTTCGCATATAAATATGAATGGTTAGATGTTAGGCATGTAAGTGCATAACAAATGTGTTATGATGTAGATTTTTTTCTTATTTTTGTAAATTTGATCATTTAATTGATCTATTATCAAATAAACTTGTAAATAATTATCATAATGAAGCAAAATATATGTGTGTATAAAAAATGTGTTAGCACTAATCTTAAAGGGATCCAACGATATATAAGAGATCCAGGCATTGGTGGACAAGAAGATGACCGGAAGATCCAAGTATTGGTCATTCTGCTAGAAATGAGACAAAAGAGCATGTTAGCCAAACCAAAAAAAGGTAAAAACTGACCCGGCCATGAAGTGGATAAGAAGACGACTGCATTATTCAGACACGATTTATTCAGCCACAAAGGAGACAAAAGAGCATCCGAGTAACCACTACAAGAAAGACGATCTAATACGATAACACACCCTCTAATAGAGCTGATCCAATAAAAGATTTAGTTCTACAACATCTCCAACCATCCTATGAACGCCCCCAAGGATCATCACCAAGGATCAGGGATTGACAATCAAATTAGATCAGCTGATCGACCCATGCTAATCAAGCTCACCCAATCGAGTTGATCCTGTGGACCTGAAGCCAACTAAGCTTAGCCAGCCAAGCCTTAAGACATTCAAATGATGAGCCCATGCACGTCAAATACCATAAATACCCTAGTACAGACTCCATCCAAACAAAGGAGTAAATTTCGATATCATCATTGTATAATCCCTACTATAAATAGAAGAAATATTTTATGAATAAGACACGATTGATTACAATTCATTCCTCCCTCTCCATCTATCTCTCTTTATTTGTATTATATTCCTTAAGTGTGATTCACAGACAAATCATGTTTCAATAGTATGTATATTTAGACAATTAAGTAAGAACCTTAACAAGAAAAAATGCCCCACGCCCACGACCAATTCTTATCAGCAAAATAAGTATATGCAAAAGTTATTGTATTGAATATATTAATACAATCAATATAACCAAAATGCAACAAAATCTACATGTGACCCCCACACCTAATAATTTTACCTCGCACAGACGCCTTCTATCTTAAGTTCGGTCGATAGCTAACGAGATTCTCATTCAGGTGCTCAATGACCCACAGTGAGGTCACCTCTTCTCCTCTTCTACCAAATCAAAACAAAATAAAAGAGCATTTATAATATATCACCCAATACTTATATGTTTGTGTATCTAACATCTAAACATTACTTGTTATGGTTGTACCACCCAAATCATTTATATCACATCAACAATATCTCCATTTTAATTTTTTAAAAATATAGCACGTTTCTTAAAGCACATGTAAGGTGAGATGCATGAAAAAATTAAGGTTTAGACATTACATATATAAATACATAAAAATTGTATGCTATATATATAAGTCTTCCTTGAGAAAATATAGAAGAAAAAGCTTATTGATTTATTCATTTTAGACCTTTTTAGGTCTCTTAGTGGCAACTTTCATATTGGGTTGCTTTTGGGGACTTTGACCCTTGCTCTCTTTTTATTTTTAAAAAGATTTATTTATATTATAAAGTTTATTTTGAAGATGTGCAAATTCTAAGAAAATTATTGCCAAATTTTATTTTAAAAAATATTTATAAAATCATAGAAAATTTTCTAATTTCTTCTTATTTTTCTCACAATAATTTTATAATTATTTTTAAAAAATTTAGTCGCCCCAATAGAATCCTTCAAGAAAACTCGATCGAATAAGTAGTTGTTCTCCTTCTTCCCAGTGATGCTTTAGCTTGTTGGTTGAAGTTATATTCGTTTTTGGCTTCTTGGGTTCTGTTCATTTCTTCATCTGAGTTTTCTATGAAACCTCCGTGTCTTGGTAGTTCGGGTGTTTCTTCTATCTTTTATGAAGCTCGAGTTCAAAATTCAAAGTACCAAACCAAATAAAATTTTGACAAAACAGAATCAGTCAAACGGAAGTTTAATTCGACATGAACAGTTCGATCTTACATAAACCGAAATATAATTTGGTTGTATAAGAATAAGATGATTAAGCGATTATTATGTAATAGTAATCACTAAAAAAATTTACTTCCTAAACATTTCATAAAAAATTTACCCACAAAATTTGGTTTTCGGCTCGTTCCGTTAAGTTAAATAAGAAGTAAAATCGAACCATAAATCGAAAACAAAACTTCAACTTTTCAAAAACTATAACTGAAATTTCTTTTTTTAAACATAACCAAATCAACCAAATTACAATAAAAATTAAAAAAAAAAATCCAAATAAAAATAAAAATGTAAGAAAAATTGAGAACACATCTCCAAATTCTCCTCTTTATCCCTGAACTCACACCAACAGATTTCAAAGAGCAGCAGAAAGTATTATATCCGCCGGCGATGATTCAAAGGCGGCGTTTTTACTGCAAAATCCTTTCGCCGGAGCTTTTGCGGCGGCGGCGGCGCTGGTGGTGGTTCCGGCGATCTCTGCATCGTCGGCGGTGGGCGAAGCGGGGGTGGGGGGGTGATAGTAGAGGCGTGCGGTGTGGGGGCAGTGGGAATGGAATCGAGCTGCTATTCTCGCGCCCATGTCGAAAAACTCCACGTACTTCGCCATGGCCGGAGGAGAGAACGAGGAGTAGAGAGAGACAGCAAAGGAGACGCGCAATGAAGAAGAAGAAGAAGGGAGAAGGGGTTTTTTATATATAAAAAAAAAAAGAAGCTGAAGCCGCGTGGGAGGGTATTTTGGTAATATGAGGGAGATATGTTTCCAAGTTTTTCGGAGGAGTTTTTGTTTGGAGAGGAGAAGGGAATCTTAGCCGTTGATTTTAGAGCATCTTAAATATAAGATCATGATGTGCCCATGTTTGCGATTAAGTACACTAAAACATGTTCTTTCTTGAAAGTTAAGAAAATATGTACTTTCATACATCAGACACCAATCTTGAGCCACAATACCAATCTTTCAAGATAAATTTTGAGCAAGAAATATTCAAACTTCGATTAAAAGTCATCCATAACTTAACTAGCTTGAAGTTTTTGTTAGTCGAAGTTGTATTTCCTTTTCCTTATTAAGTTAAGTTTGTTCCTTTATATGAGCTTTATTTTGGAGCTCGTGTTATGGCAGAGGCGGAACCAGTGTTATTTTCGAGGGGNAACCAAACTTTCCAGATGAATTTTGAGCAAGAAATATTCAAACTTCGATTAAAAGTTCATCCATAACTTAACTAGCTTGAAGTTTTTGTTAGTGGAAGTTGTATTTCCTTTTCCTTAATAAGTTAAGTTCGTTCATTTATATGAGCTTTATTTCGGAGCTCGTGTTATGGCAGAGGCGGAACCAGTGTTATTTTCGAGGGGGGGCAAATTTATCATATTATAAATAATTAAAATTTTTAATTAAATCATCGTGCGGCTTCACCATGAAAAATTAAACACTTCAGCTTCTGCGTCACGGGTAAGTCTAAATTTTGATATTTACATCTATAATATTTTGGTTTTCTAAACCTATGCATTCTACATTGTCTTTCTCATCAAAGATGTTAAAGATAATTATATTTTTGATGTCTTATATTAAATATTTGGGTTATACATATAAATATGAAAATTTAGGGGTTAGATATGCATACACATAAGTTTCATATGTTATATNTAAATCTTCGTGCGGCTTCACCATGAAAAATTAAACACTTCAACTTCTACGTCACGGGTAAGTCTAATTTTTCATATTTACATCTATAATATTTTGGTGTTCTAAACCTATGCATTCTACATTGTCTTTCTCATCAAAGATGTTAAAGATAATGATATTTTTGATGTCTTATATTAAACATTTGGGTTATACATATAAATATGAAAATTTAGGGGTTAGATATGCATACACATAAGTTTCATATGTTATATATATAAATATCCCTATTTTTTTTATTTATATTATTGTTTTGTTATCGTAAGAATTGAGATAATAGCTACTTGTTGGTATTACATAATTTGCTCCCTTATTTTTTAAAAAATAAAACAAAATTTGCAATTTCATGATATTCAAATTTAAAGAAAATTGCTTATCATTGGTTAGGGCCGTCAAAAAAGCTCGTTGTTCGCGAACAACACGTGTTCGGCTCGTTCAGTAGCTTGTGCTCGACTTGTTCGTTAAGCAAACGAACCAAACATAAACAATTTCTTAAACTCGAATTTTCAACTAGTCGAACACGAACAGCTCTTTGTTTGCTCGTGTCCGGCTCGTTTTAACTCGAAAAAAAATCATATAATTATTTATATAATATATATTATATTTTTTATATCTAAGTTTAATTCATAACAACTTGAATGGTACTGTGATTCTACGTCTTCTTTTGCATAGATTTGATCCAGGTTCAAATCAAACACTACATCTATTTTTTTTTAATTAATTTTAACGGGTTAATTATATCTAAATATAATTCATAACAATTTGAATGGTAATGTGATTTTGCGTCTTCTTTCGCATAGATTTGATCCATGTTCGAATCAAACACTACATCTATTTTTTTGAATTAATTTTAACAAGCTAATTTCGACCCGAACAAGAACAAGAATATGTAAATCGAGTTGAACACAAACACACAATTTACAAGCCATTTTTGAACACGAGCTGATTTCGAACACGGGCAATTTCAAGTGAGCTGAACATGAGCTTGCTCAAGCTCGACTCATTTACAGCCCTATACGTGATGCAGTTGTTGAGGGTGCAATCTTCCATGTTAGATTGCAGGTTAGAATCATGTATGCCCTTTAGACTTACATTTCCCGGGAAAAAAAAAAAAAAAAAAAAAAAAGATCCCCTTANTATCTATTTTTTTTTAATTAATTTTAACGGATTAATTATATCTAAGTTTAATTCATAACAACTTGAATGATAATGTGATTCTGCGTCTTCTTTCGCATAGATTTCATCCATGTTTGAATCAAACACTACATCTATTTTTTTGAATTAATTTTAACAAACTAATTTCGACCCGAACAAGAACAAGAATATGTAAATCGAGCTGAACACAAATACACAGTTCACGAGCCATTTTTGAACACGAGCTGATTTCGAACACTAGCAATTTCAAGCGAGCCGAACATGAGCTTGCTCAAGCTCGACTCATTTACAGCCCTATACGTGATACAGTTGTTGAGGGTGTAATCTTCCATGTTAGATTGCAGGTTAGAATCATGTATGCCCTTTAGGCTTACATTTCCCGGAAAAAAAAAAAATAAATAAATAAAAAATAAATAAAAATAAAGATCCCCTTAATAATTTGTGTGATTTGCATAAACATATTCATTTCACTCATGTTTCCAAACAAAATTATACAAAAAGACATAACAAAAACAAAAAAGGAAGATTTACATACATATCACTAAATTCCTCTATATTTAGATATCTATCCACGTAAACTTACACATCCACCCACACCACATCTTTCATGCATGAAAGAAATTTTTTATATCATATAAAAGATTTGGTTGATATACATGTAGAAAGAAAGTATATATATTTCCACTTAGTATTTACATTTCTAACATGTTTACATTTATATCACTAATATCTTTCATATCACATAAAAATACCTCCATTTTAACTTTAAAAATGTGAAATATNAATATAAAAGATTTGGTTGATATATATGTAGAAAGTTAAAGTATATATATTTCCACTTAGTATTTACATTTCTAACATGTCTACATTTATATCACTAATATCTTTCATATCACATAAAAATACCTCCATTTTAACTTTAAAAATGTGAAATATATTTTTTCATGCATAAATAAGACGACACGACATGTATGCAATAAAAGTTAATGTTTAGGCATTCAATATGTAAATTGATAGAAATTAAGCTGCATGAATGTAAGTCTTTCTATAAAGAATAAGCAGTCTTTAAGTGAAGGAAACAACAGACCCTTTGGGTCAGCTGCAGCTTATTGAATAATCTGCTGATAAGTTGATTAAAAAAAATCTGTCGATAAGCTAGGTGCGGTGACTACTATATTTTTTAATTTTTTTTAAAAAGTCAGATCGCAGTCAGAAAGCTACCACCGCACCTAGATAGTTGCAGTGTGAAAACGTTATTTTCAGCGTTTTGAAAACGTATAAGCTGCCAAAACACAGTTTACCCAAACAAGTTAGGTACGTTTTCAAAACGTCACCTCACCAAATAAGCTGCCCCAAACGGAAATAATCTGTTTGGGACAGCATCAGCTTTTGCTAAAGTAGTTATGAAGATTTGAGACAACAATTTTTTTTTAGGGAAATAGCACACAATTCTTATGTATTTACATATCTCACACCCAAACTTTCATATTTACATACATTGCACTTTAGTATTTTAAACTAATGCATGAAAGGAGTGTTTCACTTCTAAAAAGTAGTAATAGTTCTATTTTTGATGCAATATTAAAAGTTTGAGAGCTATGCAGTGTAGATATGCAAGTTTAGACTTGAGACATGTAAATACATAAGAATTATGTGCTATGCATGCAAATGCCCCTTAGAAACATTTTATTTTTCAGACAAATACNCTATTCTCACGCCCATGTCGAAAAACTCCGCGTACTTCGCCATGGCCGGAGGAGAGAACGAGGAGTAGAGAGAGAAAGTACAGGAGGCGCGATGAAGAGGAAGAAGAAGAAGGGGGATGGGGTTTTTTATATATAAAAAAACAGAGCTGAATCCGCGTGAGAGGGTATTTTGGTAATTTGAGGGAGATATGTTTCCGAGTTTTTCGGAGGAGTTTATGCCTGGAGAGGAGAAGGGAATCTTAGCCGTTGATTTTAGAGCATCTTAAATTTAAGATCATGATGTGCCCATGTTAGCAATTAAGTACACTCAAATGTTTTCTTTTTTGCTTCAAGATAAATTTTGAGCAATAAATATTCAAACTTCGATTAAAAGTCATTCATAACTTAACTAACTTGAAGTTTTTGTTAGTCGAAGTTGTATTTCCTCTTTCCTTCTTAAGTTAAGTTTGTTCCTTTATGTGAGCTTTATTTCGGAGCTCGTGTTATGGGAGAGGCGAAACCAGTGTTATTTTCGAGGGAGGCCAGATTTATTATATTATACATAATTAAAAAGTTTAATTAAATCTTCGTGCGGCTTCACGATGAAAAATTAAACACTTCAGCTTCTACGTCACGGGTAAGTCTAAATTTTGATATTCACATCTATAATATTTTGGTGTCCTAAACCTATGCATTCAACATTGTCTTTCACATCAAAAATGTTAAAGAGAATGATTTTTTTGATGTATTATATTAAACATTTGAGTTATACATATAAATATGAAAATTTAGGGGTTAGATATGCATACACATAAGTTTCATATGTTACATATATAAATATCCCTATTTTTTTTATGTATATTATTGCTTTGTTATCGTAAGAATTGAGATGATAGCTACTTGTTGGTATTACAAAATTTGCTCCCTTATTTTTTTTAAAAATAAAACAAAATTTTCAATTTCATGATATTCAAATTTTAAAAAAATCAAGTATGTTGTACTTATTGTTGGTTAGGGCAGTCAAAAAAGCTCGTTGTTCGCGAAGAACACGTGTTCGGCTTGTTCAGTAGCTCGTGCTCGACTTGTTCGTTAAGCAAACGAACCAAACATAAACAATTTCTTAAGCTCGAATTTTCAACGAGTCGAACACGAACAGCTCTTTGTTTGCTCGTGTTCAACTCGTTTTAACTCGAAAAAAAATCATATAACTATTTATATAATAATATATTATATTTTTTTATATCTAAATTTACTTCATAACAACTTGTATGGTAATGTGATTATGCGTCTTCTTTTGCATAGATTTGATACAGGTTCAAATCAAACACTACATCTATTTTTTTGAATTAATTTTAACGGGCTAATTATATCTAAGTTTAATTCATAACAATTTGAATGGTAATGTGATTTTGCGTCTTCTTTTGCATAGATTTAATTCAGGTTTGAATCAAACACTACATCTATTTTTTTGAATTAATTTTAACGAGCTAATTTCAACCCGAACAAGAACAAGAATATTTAAATCGAGCCGAACACAAACCCACAATTCACGAGCCATTTTTGAACACGAGCTGATTTCGAACACGAGCAATTTCAAACGAGCCGAACATGAGCTTGCTCAAGCTCGACTCATTTACAGTCCTATCTGTGATACAGTTGTTGAGGGTGTAATCTTCCATGTTAGATTGCGCGTTAGAACCATTTATGCCATTTTGGCTTACCTTTCCTTGATAATCTGTGTGATTTGCATAAACATATTCATTTTACTCATGCTTCCAAACAAAATTATACAAAAAAGACATAACAAAAACAAAAAATGAAGATTTACATACATATCACTAAATTCCTCTATATTTAGATATCTATCCACATAAACTTACACATCCACCCACACCACACCTTTTATGCATGGAAGGAATTTTTTATATAATATAAAAGATTTGGGTGATATATATGTAGAAAATTAAAGTATATATATTTCCACTTAGTATTTACATGTCTAACATTTTTACATTTATATCACTAATATCTTTCATATCACATAAAAATACCTTCATTTTAACTTTAAAAATGTGAAATATATTTTTTCATGCATAAGTAAGACGCCACGGCAAGTATGCAATAAAAATTAATGTTCAGGCATTCAATATGTAAATTGATAGAAATTAAGCTGCGTGAATGTAAGTCTTTATATAAAGAATAAGCAGTCTTTAACTGAAGGAAACAACAGACCCTTTGGGGCAGCTGCAGCTTATTGAATAATCTGCTGATAACTTGATTAAAAATAATCTGTCGATATGCTAGATGCGGTAGCTATTATAAATTTTTATTTTTTAAAAAAAGTCAGACCGCAGTCAGAAAGCTACCACAACACCTAGACAGTCGCGGTGTGAAAACGTTGTTTTCATCGTTTTGAAAACGCACAAGCTGCCAAAATGCAGTTTACCCAAACAAGCCAGGTAAGTTTTCAAAACGCCACCGCACCAAATAAGTTGCCCCAAACAGAACAGAAAAAATCTGTTTGGGACAGCATCAGCTTTTGCTAAAGTAGTTATAAAGATTTGAGACAACAATTTCTTTTAGGGAAATAGCACACAATTCTTATGTATTTACATATCTCACACACAAACTTTCATATTTACATACATTGCACTTTGGTATTTTAAACTCATGTATGAAAGGAGCATTTCACTTCTAAAAAGTAGTAATAGTGCTATTTTTGATGCAATATTAAAAATTTGAGAGCTATGCGTGTAAATATGCAAGTTTAGACTTCAAACATGTAAATACATAAGAATTATGTGCTATGTATGCAAATGCCCCTCAGAAACATTTCATTTTTCAAACAAATACGACAATAACTTTCTTAAAACTATCACACTGACAATCTCATTTCTAAAAAGCAACAAGAAAATAACACTAAAACAAGAGTATGAAAGCAGTCTGAAAAGCAAAACATAAATGAGTTCATTTAGTAAACCACATAATCATATGTTAAACATTACAATTTTATAGCCATCCAGTAAAGCATCAATTGTGAAATGTTGCATAAAATTCAAAAGGTGATTAAGCATATAGATAATAGCAATATACCGAAGGCAAAGCAGCAAGCATTAGTTCTTGTTCTGATGCAGTTCAATTTTCTTTGGCAGCTCATCTTTGTTGGCTCCGACGATCTTGTCGACGATCGTCCCGTCTTTCAGGAAGATGAAGGTTGGCATCGCCTCGATTGCCCAATCTTGCGCGACAGACTGATAGTTGCAGCAGCAATGTTAGAAATACAAATTTTAAAACATAGCTTGCTATATTATGCATATCCATATCTAGCACACAAATTATGCTTTTTTTACATTTATACCGCCTAAATATTTCATATCACATCAAAAGTATTATCATTTTAACTTCTAAAACATATAATACATAGTTTTATAGATATGAGAGGCGGTATGCATGAAAAAATTGAAGTTTAGAGATTGGATATGTAAATATATAAAATTTGAGTTGTTTGTATATAAATGTTTCTTTCTTTTTTATTAGCATAAGTTTCAAAAAGGTTGGATTTGCATTGAGATGAGTATAATGGAAATTTTCATTAATTTCTCTTACATTATACTCATCACAAAGTAAATAGTAAACTGCCAAAATAGCAAGGTTGTGAAAACCGGACAAGATATTGAACTAGAAGAAGTAAATGTTCAAAGTACTATGGTTCAACCGGGGTTAAATCAAAGGTTGAACTAGATGATATAATAAATATTTAAATTTTTTTAATATAATTTAAATAATAAAATAATGACAAATTACTATCATTTTTATCAATTCAATAAATAATTCTTTAATTAATGTGATGGTTTTGAATATTTTGAATAATATTCTAAATGAAGATTTTAAGACATCATATTTTCTTTTTTTTTTAATTTAAATACCATATTTATGGTCATCTGATCAAAATCAAAGACTTAGAAACAAGACTTATTCACGAGTTCTCTGATTCAACCCCAATTCTACCCAATTTACTTCCGGCTCTACGCATAATCTGTTCTAAGATTTGACTGAGTCGGTTGAATGACTGGTTCACGGTCGAACTGGTTAGTCTGGTCTAGCATGCAAAATAGTCTCGTGATTATTTACATTGTGCCATTTTAGTTCGAGAGTCTTTAAAAGTGT
This sequence comes from Phalaenopsis hybrid cultivar, assembly GCA_002079205.1. Lineage (NCBI taxonomy): Eukaryota > Viridiplantae > Streptophyta > Magnoliopsida > Asparagales > Orchidaceae > Phalaenopsis > Phalaenopsis hybrid cultivar. Next base: position 45,429 of record JXCR01133238.1, read on the forward strand.
CTGATTAGTCCATAGGCACATTTAACATTGACTAAAATAGATTGGCACTTTTATAGACTGTAGAACTAAAATGATCAATGGACCATTTTGACACTTTTCCCAAAATTAAATCGAACAACAATCAACTTATCCAAACCAAAAATTTGGTCAGATCTGCAGATCCAATTTTTTTTGGAAAAAAAAAAAATTCATAATGAGCACAGACTGCTGAACAAAATGCTCCTCACCTTCAGTTCATCAACATCAACCTTAAGGAAGAGAACTTCTGGAAATTTCTTGGCCAGTTCGGTGAAAATCGGAGCAATCGTACGGCAGGGCCCGCACCATGAAGCGGTAAAATCAACAACAGCCTGCAGTCAAACAGAAAAAAACCATGATTTAAGAACTATAAGAGAAAGTAATTCCAATTAGGCATTTTTGTTCTTAGGATGAAGCTTCTGTGTCTGGTAGCAGAGAAGCACAATTGATTTCAATAAAAATTATAAATAATGAATTATTTTATCTTATTGGCATTTACATGCATACCACACAATTCTTCCGTATTTAAATATCTAACATATAAACTTTGTTTTTCACATTTATACCCCCGAAATCTTTCATATTATATTAAAAATATCACTATTTTAACTTTTAAAAAGTAAAATACATCTTTTCATGCATATGTAAGGTGACATCTATGTAAAAATTGAAGTTTAGGAGTTAGATATGTAAATGCATAGGAGTTAAGGGAATGTATGTCAATCTTATCTTCCTTATTCTTAAAGAAGCCAGCAACAGCAGTGGGCAGCATGCAGAGCTGCATTAAGGGGCATTTACATATATACCAACCAATTCCTACTTACATATATAACATCTAAACATTACTTTTTTCATTCAAACCAACAAAATCTTTCATGTCATATCAAATATACTACTATTTTAACTTTTATGAAGTGAAATACACAGTTTCATGCAAAGGCAAGGTAAAAATTAAAGTTTAAGTGTTAGATATGTAAAAATACATAGGAATTGAGTGGTATGTATGTAAAGCTTGCTATTAATAAAACATTGCACAAACCCACTCCAAAAGAACTTAGAGGCTAGAGCCTCCTCCACTGAAACAAAGTTAGTAGACATATTGACTAAAAAAAGAATAATAAAATCACATGTTTACAAGAAGTTAAAATAATGAAAATAACAAAAAACATTGAGATTTTTTTCAAAAAAGGTGGGAAATTTTTGTAGCTTTTGTATGTTGGGAAGATGAAATGAGCTTACAGATTATGTTGGGTAATGTGGAGATTCGGTCCACCGAATTTAATTAGCTTCTTAATTAAGTATCACACCTACCACACCCACCTACCGCTCACCTACCACATCCCACATACCGTTCACCTACCTCCTACCTACCGCTCTCATGGTTTCTATAAATAGTCTCTTTTGGTTTAAAGGAAAGGCAAGTCAAGCAAGGCCAAGGCAAGTCCTCTTGAGAGCTAAGAGAAAGAGAGGAAGAGAGAGAGAGAGAAAGGGAGAGAAGAAAATAGAGATTTTATTGTAAACGTCGAGGAGCTTAACAGTGTAATTCCTCGAAGAAATAAATCCTCTGCAGCTCCGTGGACGTAAGAAAATTTGTCGAGCCACGTAAATCTGTGATCGCTCTGGTGTTTTTCTACGTGCAATTTTTCTCGTTCTATTTTTTGCTTTATTGTCGTCATTTTTCACAACAGATTAGTGGTATGGAGTTTAAAGTTTAAATTGTAGAAGTGAACATGCTTAATGATAAAGTGATTATATTGCATTTAATTATTGGTGAGGATGATCTAAATGTAATTAATTCTAGACTCAAATTTAAGTCGAAAGATGGTTTTAAAAAGAGAGATTGAGAAATTTAGATGGATTACTACGATATATGTTTGAGAAAATGAAGACCATTATTAATTATGAGTGGATATGTAGGCTGTAGTGGCATGTATCATGAAGATTCATTACATGTATATGAAATAAAAAAATATAAATGTGATGAGAAAAGCTATAATTGATTTTGCAATAATATCATCATAATATTTACATGTATATAGTTACACAACATATCAAGCATCATGTTATCTTCTAATAATATTGATTGATGATTAGTAATATAATACAAACAAAAATCACATATCATATCTTCATTCTTAAAAATGATATTTTTATGATTTCTATCTTCTAAACTAGTTACCCATTGGCCATTAATCTAATTNGTGTTCGGGTCGTTTACACCCCTAATCATGAAGATTCATTACATGTATATGAAATAAAAAAATATAAATGTGATGAGAAAAGCTATGATTGATTTTGCAATAATATCATCCTAATATTTACATGTATATAGTTACACAACATATCAAGCATCATGTTATCTTCTAAAAGTATTGATTGATAATTACTAATATAATACAAACAAAAATCACATATCATATTTTCATTCTTAAAAATGATATTTTTATGATTTCTATCTTCTAAACTAGTTACCCATTGGCCATTAATCTAATTTACAGCTTACTTGAATCGAAGTTTAACTGAATATAATTATACCATCAATAAAAAATATACTTGAAATTATCTTGTAACTATAAACACATAATTTAGAAATCAATAAAATCATTTGGTCACTTTAAATTAGAGAGAAAAACTCACAAATNTATAATTATACCATCAATAAAAAAATATACTTGAGATTATCTTGTCACTATAAACACATAATTTAGAAATCAATAAAATCATTTGGTCACTTTAAATTAGAGAGAAAAACTCACAAATAAAATTACTTAGCCTTAAAAAGAAAGGAAAATAGTGCTCAAAAGTTGTAAGTTATTTAAATAAAAAAAAAATAAGAGGAGTTTTTTGCATATATAGATGCCATGACCAACAAAAAGAGAAAAAAAAATGATTATTTTGCTATTTGCAAATAACATATTTCAAATAGAAGGATCCCTTATGGTAAGAGAAAATTTAAACAAATGTAAATTTCATGAGATAAAAAACCTTTTTTTTTTTCTTTTGAAGATGAAAAACATAAGGATTAACATAACAAAAACTTGGCATGCGATATGCAATTTNTAAGAGGAGTTTTTTGCATATATAGATGCCATGACCAACTAAAAGAGAAAAAAAAATGATTATTTTGCTATTTGCAAATAACATAATTCAAATAGAAGGATCCCTTATGGTAAGAGAAAATTTAAACAAATGTAAATTTCATGAGGATAAAAAACCTTCTTTTTTTTTCTTTTGAAGATGAAAAACATAAGGATTAACATAACAAAAACTTGGCATGCGATATGCAATTTTGCATTTACTTGCAAAAAATAATGAAAACTTACTTATGGTAACATTTAATTGAGACAGACTGATTTATTTATTGCTATATAAAACCATTTCCTATTATGGCTCCAAAATTAACTATTTACATGCATGATCACAATCTTTACTGCAGAAACTTACCAAAACAAATATAAATTTACAGATGTTTAACTCNCATTGCTATATAAAACCATTTCCTATTATGGCTCCAAAATTAACTATTTAAATGCATGATCACAATCTTTACTGCAGAAACTTACCAAAACAAATATAAATTTACAGATGTTTAACTCCTTCAATTCTGCAATCAACAAAATCATAGAAAAAGGGATTTCTGGCTTACCATGGCATGACCCAGAATATTTACTGCAATCAACAATAATCAAATCTATGCCTACAAAATTCAAAATTTTAGAAAAGATATTCAGAAGGGTGCCAAAATACTACCCTTATTGTGTTATCTACTGAAAATTTGCAAGCTTATTCAAATCAAATCATTACCCTAAAAGAATAAAGANAACCCTTATTGTGTTATCTACTGAAAATTTGCAAGCTTATTCAAATCAAATCATTACCCTAAAAGAATAAAGAATAGGGGGAAGCTTTCAAAACAAGCATCAGGAATTGATCCATCAGAAATTACAAGTAGATTCCGTCAAGGCTTTCAATTCGGCTACAAAATCAAAATCCCTAGGAATTTAAATAGATTTTGTACTCATACAAACCTCCGATCAATAAGCTCGGCTTTGATCGGACCAAAATCAACAAACTCGGCATAGATTCATGAACTAATAGAAATCAGATTAACCCTAATCCAAATTCAATCGAAGTAAACATTCCATGCTTTAGATGGACTTCACAGCCCTGCTCCCAAACAACAAAATCTCCTCCGAGAACACGAAAAAGAGAGAAATTTTTGGGGATTTTTTTTTATTTTACCAGCTTTTTGGTTTCAATGGCGAGCTCGAGATGCTTGTTCCACTGATCGACGGTGTGGCACCCGATCACCGTTCCCTCCTCCGCCATGGCCGAACCTTTGCTTCTCTGAATCTCTGAGAAACGCTGAAGAAATCCAATAGATACCGCACGACCCGTCGGTCTCAACAATTTATAGCACTTATTCATAATATTGAAATTGGGGAAATTGTATTTTGGCACTCTTACTTTGCATTAATTATAATTGCAGGATTCATTAAAAATGGTGCTCAAATTGGTAACGCATTGGTCAATCCTCTGTACATCCGGACGGTCAATCATCGAGCATCACGTCACCAGACACATCATTGACGGGCGACATCGCGTAGCGGTAGTTAATTGACAGTCCGGACGTGCGGACATCCGAACGAAATATTCTTTTTAAAAAGGATGAGCATTTACAGAGAGAATATTATATGCATGCAGACTTCAAATATATGTATTATATTAGTTGTAATATACAATATTGATGTATACAAAGTTCGCAAGTATACGAACCCGACACTAATACTTTTTCTTGCCTAATT
>JXCR01133239.1:0-19486 GCA_002079205.1 Phalaenopsis hybrid cultivar
AACACGAGCTGTTCACGAACAACGAGCCAAATTGACAGCCCTAAATCTCACACCTTCCATAACGCCTCCGTTAGTGGGGAGCTGGCTGTCAGAGTTCCGAAGCAACAACCAGATCATGGCGAACAAAGACAACCTAAACTCCCATATGTTTCCTCTTTCCACCCCGCTTCTATCTCTGCTCGATTATGGCAATGTTGCCCGAGTTCCAAGATAGCAATGTGATCGCGAAGAACAATGACATCCAAAATTCCCATCTTTCTCCTCCTTCTGGGCCGCTCCTATCTGAAATTTTGAGGAAGGGACACAACATACAAAGACTTCTAAAACTCTCATATTTCTCCTCTTTCTGTTGTACTCCTACCGTAGCAAGGCGCTCGGCGCGTACAAAGGCCTCCACAACTCTCATCTTTCTCCTCCTTCCGCCTCGCTCTACAGCAGTGATGAGATTGCATCATGCAGATACCACAGAAGCTCCTATCTATCTCCTGCCACTGCCAAAAATAAACAGAACTTAACGGAGGGGGTGAGTCCTTCTATATTAATAACAAATTTCTCTAGATATTTAGTTATTAATGTTTTTATTTCAAGATACAAGATCAAAATCATTTATGTTTAATTAACGTAAGAATAAATTTTGATTTAAAAAGAAGATATATGATTTCTCTCAATGAAAGTGATGTTAGGTGGTTCTTTTGAAATCTGCCTGTTCAAATTGTTTTAGGTATTTGCTCAAATATTTTCATTTGATTTAGATATTATTAATTAAATAATACATGATTAATCACACAATCTAGGCAGCCCATTAGGATTTTTTTTCCTTTTTGCTTGATTAACTCATCCTAAAACTTTTAAAATTTTGCTTGGTTCTCTTTTTTATGTTGAATATGTGAATGCTTTTGACTTTTTAGTTGAATGTTCAATGAATAAAAATTAAGCAAAAATAAAATTACATTGAAAAAATGTTTCTTTCCACAAAAGGATAGTATTGTATGCTTAAAATAAATTCATTTTAATTTTAAATATTGATTTAGAGCAAATTAATGATGGAAAATTTGACCACATGCTTCAAAATAATGAAAATTAGAGAAATATGTTCAATGTTTGTTTTATTAGAGAAACATTTCTAAGAGTTTATTTCGAACTAAATTATCGCTTTTATTCATGGACTAGTGTTGAAGGTTTGAGAGAAATTTGAATATGATTCGAGTGAAATTAGAGCAATGTTTAAACATTGTTCAGATAAAGTTTAAATGTGGTTCAAGCAAGGTTGGAGTATGATTCGAGAAGAGATTTTGAGCAAGATTCAAGCAAAGTTTGTGTGAAGTTTCAATATGATTCAGGCGTGATTTGAATAAGATTTGAGTACGATTAGAGCAAGATTCCAACAACTTTCGGGCATATTTGATCAAAGTTCAAAGTGAGATTTGATTACATTTATATCCATGACGTCATGAAGCTAAGACTTTTTAGGTAAATTTTAAAATTCTATTGTAATGGAGTCCATAAAATAGAGTTTATGCAATTATTTTAGATAATAGATCTTCAAATGATGCGGCTGCTAGAAATTCTAATCAATTATTTAATAGAAAGTCTGATTTTTTCAATATAAAATTTTCTTCTTTTTTATATTTTTGCTGTGCTCCTCATATTTTAAACTTGATTGTGCAAGATTTCCTTAAAAATTTGGCAACACAACTAAGAATGTAAGAGAAGAAATTTGTTCATAAAGTGATCCCCAAGTTGCTCATATAGTATTGGTGAGATTAGCATATTACCATATCAGTAATAAAAGCATTATGCTTTGACATGACAACATGTTAAAACTCAACTTAGAAAATACTAGGAGTTTGCATTTTATTATAGGATTGTCTTTCCAAAATTTGTTTTACATAATATTAATCATGCAAGGTTTCCATTCAAGCATGAGTGAATCAGTTTGCTAAAATAAGATAATGATTTCATAATCTTCATAATTAAACAAAAATTAAGTTCAAATTATCTTACATAAAATCTACTTCTCAATTTAATACAATAGTAGGGAATGCTTCTATGTTATTCTTTTTATCAAAAGCATGACAATCACCATGAAGGGAAAATTTGAGCCATTTGTTCAATATTTTTCTCATTACATTTATTTTAGACCTATAAAAAAATATTTTGCCATCAATTACTAATACCTACAAATTTATGATGCTCTTATTGTAAATGAAAAAATAATAACATGACAAAAAAAACTTTTTCACGCATACTCCTATTATGTTAAATCTGACTTAGAGTTGTACTTAGAAAATGCTTGTATGAAATGCCCACACTCTGAATTTTATGTTTTAGATTGGTGGAAAATGTCAAGCATAATACATAAATCTCTTGCTAAGATGAAGAAAAAAAAAACTTGCTCCAAATCACAACCATTGTCTTCGAGTAAGTCTTTAGTGTAGGAGGCCTTGTGCCTAGTAATTATAAAAAAATCAATTTCAACAAACTTATTGGTTGTCTTAACATGCAGTTGAAATTAGATTCAAGCATTATATAAATCATTGAAAGAATATTTAGAAATATTTGGATTCTTCTTATACTTTTTATATGATATTGCATTTAATTTATCTCTAAATTTGACAAAATCTATTTTGTAATATTAGTTTGATAAGCTTGTGAAAGAAAACATATTTTTATGCATGCCACAAAGCTTGAGTGTAAAATTTAATATTTAATTGAAGGAAAACTAAGTCTATAACTCAAAGAACATTGGACATGCTACTTGTCTTATATCATCAAAATTGCTTATAATTTATCTGATATATTTTAATGCAATGAAGATGTTTACATATATGCTGAAAATATATTGAGATGAAATAATTAGATGAGAATTGACTATATAATGCCATATTAATATTTTTTTAATAATGGGATGACTTGATTAATGATAAAAATTTAGGACTTGCTTCTTATTATTTGTTGTACGTAATCAGTTGTTTGTTGTGACCTGCTTCCTTTCATTTTTCATGTATAAATTTTTTGAGATTGTTAAGTTGAGAAAGTTCATATGAACTTATTGTAGATTGATGTCTTGGGTTTCAAGCATTTGATTTGATTTAAATAACTTCAAATTTCTAATGAAATCTATAATATAATTGTTTTTAAAAATTAAAATGTTATGTCAATGATAAATATTGCTTATGGTGGTCTGTTGATTGTCAGAATGCCTTTAATTTTGAGATTGTTGGCATGTTGAAGGATAAAATAAATGTAATTATGATTTTCTTTTTGTTATTTTTGCAAATTATTTATTTTCTTAAATCATCTTAAAAGTCATCAATCATCTCAATTTTTTAGGGCACCAATATATTTGATACAATATTACATTTTATATATAATTTTATTAGTTTATGCAAGTAATTATTTTTGTCATATTTGATATTTTACAATTTTTCCAAGTTAATAGATGCAACCATATTGAGGCCTGATGATGAAATTCAAAGTTCATAATGCAAGGTCTAAAATAAAAACAATCAAAGTTATTTTAGTAAGCATATGGGTAATTTGTAATTGCCAATAATATGGAATTGCAATTTATAATTGTGAAAAATTATTTGCATTAATTTATTTTAAAGTTTTACTTCTCTATAAAATTGAACTGCATGATTAATTAATTTATTTTTAAGTTATTTGAATTCAATATAATTTCATGACGGATTAATCAAAATGAGCCAGCTCGCCATTCGAGCTAGCTCATTTATATTTTCATCCACATTGAGCATGATTCAATTTTAATTCTAGTTGACTAAAAATTAAATACGAAGAGCCACAAGCCAATTTTATGCCAAAACAAACTCATTCAAGACAATTTTAAGCTAAGAAATAATCAACTCCAAATCAGATAATATGATCCTAGAAATTAAATGAAGATTCTAAGTGAATATGTCATCAAGATCAACATTTAAGTTTTATAAACATGGTATTCTTGAAGTATTTTTAGATTTAATGTATTCATTGATATGAACATTACTAATGCCTAAACATAATGCACACACAATTGCTCTACACTCTAGTCTCCACTTAGAAAGCTCACTAGGGACATATTGAAACTCTCTTTATAATCACTTTTGCTTTTCAAATAATGTTCCAAATGCTCTCGCCATTGGTCTTGCTCTCCATTAGTACAAGGAAAAATGGATCTAGCAATCACTTCCCTCACCCAAATTACTCTCACACACCTAGAATATGAAGTGGCAGGTCCCTTAGGCTGGTTTACGGTGATTTTAAAGGAAAGAAGTGGGTTCCAACTGCTAAGGGGCAGTTTATCCGTAATTTCCGAACTGTGGCGCCTAGGCCTCATGCCTACTGCAAACTGGCACTTAGGCGTCTGGTATCGGAGGCGCCAATGCCCAAATAAACACTGTTTCGCCTTGTATTAAATTATCTCGTCCAAACTTCAACTAGATCATTAAATTAGTATTTTGCGCCTCCTTACATCTTGTAGGTCTCAGTACTACATTAAATGGTCCATATATTCACAAAAAAAATCAATCCACACAGATAATCATAGGGTGTCTCTCACCAAGCATTTGGTTTAACTTCGTCAGCCCGACTTATCCAATGTTCTACTCTGGTTAACCAAACATCAGCACTTCTTCATATAATGGCTTGTTTTCACATATGTAAGGTTTTAATTTGTGTCTGTTTACTTTAATTATTCTTTCAGTTTTCGGATCTCTAATATCCACAACATCATACGAATAGACTTTTTTTATGATAAATGAGCCTGACCACCTGGACTTTAGTTTTTTAAGGAAATAATTTCAATTTTGTATTATAGAGTAAAATTTCTTGTCCAAGCTCAATTTTTTTCTTAAAATCTTTCAATCATGCCAAATTTTCATCTTTTCCTTATAAATTTGTATTCTCAAAAGATTCATTTCTAATTTTCTCAAGTTCACTTAATTGTAATAATCATTTCTCGCCAGTATCTTTCAAATTATAATTAAATTCATTAACAACCCAATAAGCTTTATGCTCCAGTTCAACTGGCAAGTGATAAGTTTTTCCAAATATGAGTCTATATGGTAACATTCCTATAGGAGTTTAATAAGGAGTCATATAAACCCATAATGCATAATCAAGTATAGCAAACCAATCTTTCCTATTAGGATTTACATTCTTTTTCAATAATGTCTTAATTTCACAATTGGATATTTCTGTTAAACCACTGGTCTGAGGATGATAAGTTGTGGCAAGTTAATGTTTAACTCCATATTTCTTAGTTAATGTTTCAATTCTTAAGTTCTTAATATGACTTCCTCCACTGTACTGATCGCTCTCGGCATTCTGAATCTAGAGAATTTTTTTTTTCTTTAAAAATTTTACAACGCTTTGAGCATCACAACGGAGTAATGCAATAGCTTCAATATATTTTGAAACATAATTCATATCTATTAAAATATATATGTTTCTAAAGATGGTATAAATGGTCCCATAAAATTTAAACCCTATACATAAAAAATTTCAACTTTCAAAGTAAAATTTAGGGGCATTTCATTCCTTTTAGAAATATTGTCTACTCACATGCTTTTACATAAATACTAAGACTCTTAAATAAGTAGACCAATAAAATCTAGACTGCAGAATTTTAAATGTAGTTATATCTATCCCAAAATATCCCCCAAAATTAAATTCATGACATTTTTGAATAATTTCTTCTGTTTCTTTAAATGGTACAAATTTTTGGATAACTTGATCTTTATATTTTTTGTATAAATAAGGGTCATCCCAGAAGTAAAATCTTACATCATGAATGAACTTCTTTTAGTGGCTTGTTAATCCATAGAGTAAAATATTACTAACTATATAGTTAAATATCACAACATGTTACTTAGTAAAAATATATAATTGTTCATCAGGAAAATTTTCTTTTATTTCATGATCAAAATCAATATAATTTTCTTGTTCAAGCCTTAAGAAATAATCAGCAATTTGATTATTAATACACTTCCTATTCACCACTTCAAAGTCAAGCTCCTGCATCAAAAGGACCCATCTGATTAACCTTGGTTTTGCGTCCTTTTTTAACATCAAATATTTTATAGCATAGTGATCAGTATGCACAATACATTTAGTTCCAATTAGATAAGATCTAAATTTATCAAATGCATATACTATTGTCAATAATTCCTTCTCAGTAATAGTCTAATTTATTTGAGTTTCATTAAGAGTTTTACTAGCATAGTATATAACTTTTAAAATCATATCATATTTTTGTTTTATACCTTTCATAACATATTCACTCGCATCACACATTAACTCAAATGATTTTTCTCATTCAAGTGAAACAATAATAGGTGCAGTGATTAATTTTTTCCTTTAATAAATTGAAGTCACTTAGGCTTTTTTCGTTAAAATCAAATATTGCATCTTTTTCTAAAAGATGACATGGAGGCTTGAAAATTTTAGAAAATTCTTTAATATAACACTTCTAAAACCCAACATGTCCTAAAAAACTTTTAACTTCTCTCACTGTGGTAAGAGGAGGTAGTTCAGTAATAACTTATATTTTTGTTGGATCTACTTTCATACCATTCTTAGAAATTTTATGCCTTAAAAAAATTCCTTCTTCGACCATAAATTAGCATTTTTCCTAATTGAAAGCTAAATTTGTTTCTTTATAGTGTTTCAGAACTCTCGTTAAATGATTTAAAAATGAATCAAAGGAGGTTCCAAAAATTGAAAAGTCGTCCATGAAAACTTCAATCCCTTTCTCAATTCGATCACAGAAAATGAACATCATACACCTTTGAAATGTGCATTGTATAAACCAAAATGTATTCTTCTAAAAGCAAAAGTCTTGTAAGGACTTGTGAATGTTGCCCTCTCTTGATCCTTAGAAGCTATGGGTATTTGATGGTATCCATAATATCCATCCAAAAGGCAGAAATATTGGTGCCTAGCTAGCATATCCAACATTTGATCCATAAAAGATAAAAGAAAGAGATCTTTATTTTTGGCAATATTTAATTTTCTATAATCAATATAGATTCGCCACCCAGTAACTTATCTTGTTGTAATTGGTTCATTTTGTTCATTAATAGCTATAGTCACTCCAACTTTCTTAAGAACAAGTGAATCAGACTAACTCAAGCACTGTTAGAAATAGGAAAAATAATTTCAACATCCAACCACTTTTAAAATTTCCTTGTTAACAACATCTTTCATTATGGGATTCAATCTCCTCTGAGGATCTACCCTAAGAATATGATAATCTTCTATTAAAATTCTATGCATACAAATTGAAGGGATGATACCTTTAAGATCTGTTAATGTCCATCCATTTAAAGGCTATCTAATATGTTCTTAATGTTTCCATTAAATTTTCTTCCTGATCTTCAATTAAGTATAAGTATATTATAACAAGTAATGTTGATGAGTCCCCTAGAAAAGCATAATTTAAATGCATAGGGAGAACCTTCATTCAAGTTGAAGAGGTTTTTTAATAGATTAAATGAGAGGTTTACTATTTTCAATAGTGTCTAAAATCTCAAAACTTTCCTGAACATTGTTTAAATCCTCAGTGTTTATCTCAATTGATTTATCTTGAAATTAAGTCTCATGCTCATCTCTCAGTTCTTGTTGTTTTTCTTTAGCTTCACAACTTTCTTGGAAATAATTATCAACTAAATAATCAATAGTATCTATTCTGTAACATTCATCATCTTTTCTTTTGTTGGATACTTCATTAACTTTAACACATTAAACGTAACTTCTTGGTTATTAACTCTCATGGTTAACTCACCTTTTTTGTACTTTTATCATAGCTCGTCCATTAGCAAGGACATGTCTCCCTAAAATGATTGGTATATCTTTACCTTCCTCCATATCTAATACAGTGAAATCCATTGGGAAGATAAATTTATCTACCCTCACTGGTACATCTTCTATGACCCCTTTAGGATAAGTAATTGATCGATCAACTAACTGTAAGGTTACAGTTGTGGGTGAAATCTCTCGTAAGCCTAACCTTCTAAATATCGATAATGACATGAGGTTATTGCTACCTCCTAAATCACATAAAGCTTTTCCACATAATATTTCTTCTATCTTACATAGAATAGTAAAGCTACCAGGATCCTTAAGTTTTTTAGGAAGCTTTCTCTGAATTATTGCACTATATTCTTCACTAAGTGCAACAGTCTCGTAGTATACAAACTTTTTTTTTTATTTTAAATTTTTTTCATAAATTTATGATAGCTTAACATTTGCTCCAATGTTTCAGCAAAAGGAATGTTAATTGTTAGCTTTTTAAATATCTTCAGAAACTTAAAAAATTGTTGATCAAGCTTCTCATGTCTAAGTCTCTGAGGAAATGGAGGTAGTGATCTTTCTAAATTGATCTTAGTTAGAGAGATAGGTTTTTACATATCTTTAGGAATATTTTCTTCATGTTTTTCAGGTTTCTTCAATTTCCCTCTCAACTTCAATTTCTTTTTGCTCCTTAATCTTCAATTCTCTACCACTTCTCAACTTGTCGCTTTGATTTCCATTATAGTTTTATCTTTAGGATTAACTTCAGTGTTACTAGGAAGTGTTTCCTAAGGCCTATTGCTAAGTGAGTTCATAATTTATCCCAGTTGATTCTCAATATTTCTTATTAAAGCACTTTGACTTTATAATTGATTCCCCATCTGTAACACCACTTCTTCTATAAACAACTTCTTCTCATTAATTTGTTGGTTATTTATTAAGTCAGAGGGATAAGAAGGTCTATAGTTAGCATTACCCTGGTTATTCTAGTTTCCCAATGGGTTTGTTTAATTATTTCCCCATTGCTAATTTCCACTGCAAGAATTATTATTCAAGTTAAAGTTAGAGTTCTTTTTTCCAATCTAGGTTATAATAGTTAGAATATTGGTTATTGAGTCTATAGTTATATGCATTTAAAGTCTCATATAAAGGTTGAGAATAAATCAATTGTCCCAATGAATTTTTCTCAATCACATGAGGTGTTTGAAAAAATTTCATTCCAAATTGATCTAACTTCCTAGATATCGCTGCAACTTGAGATGCGAAAATAGAAATTGTATCATTTTCATGAACACTAGCTACTTTCTTAGGATTTACCATTTTAGAGGGACACTGAAAGTTGTTAGTAGTCATATGTTCTATTAATTCATAAGCTTCATCAAATAGTTTTGAAATTAATGAACCTCCAGCAGTAGCGTCAATAATAGATCAATGAAATCCTACTAACCCATTATACAATGTTTGAATAATTAACCAGTCTGGAAAAGCATGATGTGAAAACTTCCTAAGGATTTATTTAAATCATTCTTAGGCTTTATATATTAACCCACCTTCATACTGAGTAAAAGAGATAATATCATTTCTAAGCTTAGTAGTTTCTTAAGGTGGAAAATACTTCGCTAGGAATTTCTGTGCTAAATCTTCCCAAGTTCTGATATATCCAGGTGCTAATGAGTTTAACCATGTTTTATCTTCATCCCTTAAAAAAAGGAAAAAAATTAAGTCCAACACTGTGGTTTGATACACTGTCATATTTAAATGTAGCACAAAGTTCTATAAAACTAGCAAGATGTAAGTTTAGATCTTCAGATGGTGTCCCCTCAAACTGATTATTTTGTACCATTTGGATTATGACAGGTTTTAACTTAAATGAGTTAGTCGCTATAGCATAGGTTTGCATACTCAAATGAATTTCATCTATTGTAGGGTTTGTATAGTCCCTTAAATGTCATTGCATATGATGTTCATTTGCAACAGATTGATTATCAATGTTAATATGTGTTGCGTTCACCATTTCTTGTAAATTGTGAAGTTCTTTTTGTTTTCTGATTTTCCTTATGGCTCGTTCTAGCTCAGAATTGTAAGGTATTAAACACTCAGATCATGAACTATGCATACAGAAATAAATGTTCAGAAAATAAAATGAAATAAATACATAAAATAAAAACGATAATTTTAAATTTTTCGGTTATTTTGTATTTTCGTGTTTTTAATATTTTTTTTTCAAATTTATATATCTTAAGGAAATAAACAAGTATTTATAAAGAAAAAAAACTTCACTACAATTCTTCTAAAATAAGCCTAGAGTTCAAATAAAATTTCCAAGTCAAAAAGTTCCATTTGTTTCCTTTCTTACCCGGCAATGACGTCAAAAGCTTGATTCGGCCCTCAATTACACAGTTATTTAGTTTCCAAAAGATGGCAAAAAACTTGACACAATTTATTTTTGTGTCTAGTGTGCACAATAGATATGTTATAAAATTTAATTTAGAATTTGATTAATAGTTTACATAATATGGGTACTACGCAAGTATACATATCATATCAAGTAATATAAGATTTTTTTAAAATCCCAGTATCAATCCGTTAGAGAAGGAGAAGCTCTTTTTATCCAAAACTCTTTTTATGACTTAGGAAAAGTTTTTTAAACTCCAAACAATTATCTAGGAAATATGGTAGTCTGTTTAGGTATAAAAAAAGTTACTAAATTCTTACTAATTATATTTCAAAGCTAAGAGAAAATGCGGAGTTTCTAAACTAGTTTTAAGAAGATGAGTTCAAATTATGTTAAGTTCTTTCTCCTTGCAAAGAGATCATAATCAGTGTAGGAATCAAATATTTAAAGATTAAAAAGTAGTTTTGTGTCAAATAGAAGCATACATATTCTTTACCCTCTTCTGAATGTATAAAGAACATTAGCTAATCTAAAGTTAAGTTCATAAATCTTAGGTTATGCTGGATTGATTCTAGCCTCTCACCTCTAGATTACCTATTGTGCCCTCAATATAGCACTAACCGGTCCCTAGGTTCCGAATTCTAGATTAAATTGGTTGTAGTTCTAGCTTGTCATCATAGAATCACCAATTTATGCTTATGAAAGCTTATCTTTCTATCTATTTGCACTAACCCATGGATTGCCTTCTCACCCACGATATTAATGTGATTCTTACTAGTTGAGGAACACATAGCCCTCCAGGGTCATTATGGATTTACAACAAGTTTAACATTTATATAAATAAAGTATGAAGTAATGAATCATCATAAGTATGGAATAAGAGAAATCTTAAACAATTCTAATCCTACACATGAATCATCAAAAGTATAGAATAAGAGAAATCATAAACAATTTTAATCTTACACATGATTACTTCTTATTACATGGAGAAAGATAAAAGATATTACTTAGACTTCATGGGGATAACACAACAAAACACGATTTATATTAAAATCCAAGTTTACAAAGTAAAACAAAACTCAAACAAAAATACAAACTTATCTGAGACTTCTCCCCAAGCAAATCCTTTGAAGTTCCTTTGATGATTTCTTACTCTTCTTAGACACACAAAAACACACACAAAAAGACTCTCACTCACAACTCATACAACACACGCACAAAAGAGAGCCTCACGCCCCCTCCTAAAACTCTTCACCACCAACCAAGCCCTCCAAAAACCCCCTTTAGACCAGCCAATCTTTTCTTTAAATAAAGCTCTTAAAATCATCAAGAGTCACTTCAAGCACTCCTTCAAAATTCGTCAAAATTCATTGTACAAAAGTCCAAATTATTTATGGCACCTAGGCGCCAACCTTCTAAAAGTCTATTTTGACTACCTAGTGCCTAGGCGTCAGGTAACTTTTTGCTCTTTTGTTCCATTTGACCCTATTTTGCTTCATTTTTGTTCCTTTTGCTCTTAACCTCCATCTTTTGTACCTGAAACCAAAAACACACAAAATACATTCTATTAAAATGCAATATACTTAAAAATGAGCATAAAATTTATATATAAAAATAACATATTTTAAGGCGTGTCAAAATACCCGGGTGAGGATACCATTGATTTGTCATCCCAAGCTATAAAGACCCTAAGTCTACTAGGTCGTGAAGGTAGTCAACCCAACCCGACTAGAGACCCCTTGTCAGCAATCCATGAATTGCATCGTCCAGGGAATCTCAGTAGTGCTAAGGTCAGAGGAAAGAAACATTCAATTCCCTACGACCGTCTGAGAGGTGGAATAGGTGGAAATGAGATTTATGCTCATCAATTAAATGATGAAGATGCCACTAGAATGAAAGAGGAAAGAGAGATTTCGCTACAAAGCCAAAACACTCTCACAAAGGAATTGCACTCCAACTTGGTCGAGGGAGCCTCTAACGCCCTAGTCATTGCTAGAAAACCTCCTAAGTAGAAAAAATATGCTTGGCTTAGTTGATTGAAGGAGCATGAGGGCTCATCTCAGAACATGTAGAATGATGCGGCTATTTGCAACTAAATTTAGATTTTGAGGCTCTATCAGGGATGATTTGGAAGATAGCCAAGCATTGCAACCCATTTGAATACTAGCTTGATGGACATGCATAAAAAGTAAAACAGAAACTAGTATTGGTTTTAAAGTTGGGATATTTGAATCCTAAGTTTTTTATTTATCTTGATTTTTTATTACTATTATGATTTTTTAAGAAACATTTTTAGATTTTTAATGAGCCTAAATTTCATTTCCGTATGAACCCAGACAAGCCACAATCAAGAAAGAGTAAATAACAGACACATTATGCAAAGAAAGTCAAGACAAAAGAATATATAAAAGGCCAAGTGTCGTCGGGTCATCAACATATCCCAAAAGCAGGAAAATGCAGTCAGGCTCCGCATACACTTGATTGATCCTAAAATTATATAGCAATAGGAAATTTTGGACTAAAGGTGCGGGATAAGAGTAAGCTGCTTTTGGTCCCCGTCATTTGGTTCAATGCGTCAAGTGCCTTGGAACCCATGATCGTACCTTCTTTCTGACAGACTCTCTAAGGAATCTAAACAAGTACATGAACAAGTGTAAAAAAGACTCGATCTACAGAAGAGTTAGTAGGAGTTACTTACATGCAACACATAATGAACCATGTCTAGTGAAAGGAGAGCATTAACAACACCTGCATAAAGCATTATTTTTAAAATTATTATTTGTTCCTCCTCTTTTATTTACTTTTAGGCATAACTCCCTGCAAGAAAAATTGCCCTAATATACTAGTGTGCAAGTCCACCTCCAATAAACACACAAAAGCATCAATCAAAAGGATACCTGGCTAGGGTACAAAAGAACAGAGAACAATAGTCAAGATATCAAAAAGACTACCTAAGCATCCTAGTCCTAGCCAATACACCATTTACCAAATAGTTTCCTAATCACAGCATTTAAGTGTGTGCGCGGTGAGAGGGGTGAAGACTACCGTAAGACTTTGACAGGCTCGATGACATCAGCACTATCCTAAATATCCAAGGGGTCTAATGTATGTCACCCAAAAGATTTTGAAAGAGTTGGCCTCACAATGACCAAGTTTTGCTAATTGCCTAATTTTAAAATAGGGCTGATGTCATAAGTAGACAAAATGTGACTTTTATTAATATTTGAAAATTAGAACCATTAAATGTGGGACTATAACATGCAAGGTGACATACGTACGAATCCTTGGAACATTAGCATAGTGATGTGTTTGTTGATCTCAATGCAATAACTCACATTGCTCACTGAGATTTACCTAACAAATAATACTCGTTAAAGCATCGCGGTCAGCAATAGATCACTCACCTAAGGAGTACTTTTCTATCAAGACACAAAAGGTGATGCACATGCAATCATGCAACAAGATTCAACACATAGTGATCACTTGATCAAGGTACGAGCGATCACAACAGACGCTGAAAGGCGATTAAACAACTTGCAAGATGGGAATGAAAAGCATGTGACAAATCATAACTGACACAATCAAGTGTGCACATATTATGCACTCAACATATTCAGTGGCTTCATAGTGTAACCCAAATTGACCACAAAACATTAATTTCTCATGAAATTCATATGTGATACCCTAAGAAGTGAGGTGGTGTGGTCTTTATTTAAGAGATTTACACACCAGTGGAATATCCTTCCTAGCCACCAGTAACCATAGTTATTATGCCACACATATATGATGGCATATGTGTACTATGATACCGCAAGTTTCAGTGCTCGAGGAGACACCACATGCATGCAAATGCCAAATGCAAAGTCAAATTTTTCATGCAATGATATTTAACATATCACACATCATTTGAAAATATTTTTTATGCACAAGCATGAATTCCAGCAATTAGCAATGTCTTGCAAGCAATGAGAAGACATGTGCAAGAAATGTGAAAGGGAAGTGAATTTAGTCAGTTGACACGTTGGATCGACTGGGGCAATTGACTGGATATTATGGTTGAGAAGGGTCAATCGAATCGAGGCAGTCAACTCGACCAAAGTGGTTGGTTGATAGGAACTTGTTGGCCAATCAAACCAAATTGATTTGTCGATTAGATTGGAGCGGTCGATTGAAACTGGCATGGTTGGTTGATTGGGCCTTGGTAGCCAATCAAACTAAAAGTAGTTCGTTGATCGGCGCCATTAGTGGCCGATTGAACCATATTGATCGATCAATCGAGCTGGGGCGGCTAATCGGAACCGAAGTGGTTGGTTGATCAGACCTTAGTGACTGATTGAACCAAATTAATCGGTTGATCTAGTTAGGAAAGCTGATCAGAACCGAAGTGGTTGGTCAATCGAACCTTGGTGATCAATCGAACCAAATTAATCGATCGATCGGGCCGGGGAGGGTGATCGGAACTGAAGTGGTTTGTTGATCGAACCTTAGTGGTTGATAGAACTACATTGGTCAATCAATAGGGTCGAGGAGGTCGATCATAACCAAAGTGGTTGGTTGATCTAACCTTGGTGTTCGATTGAACCAAATTGATCAATCGATCAGGGAGCGACCAATTTGAACCGAAGTGGTTGGTTTATCGGACATTGGTTACCGATCGAACCAAATTGATCACATGATTGAGGTGATATGTGAAAAGTATTACATGCAAAGTGCCATGCAAGCAATGAGGTCAAATGCATTTGATAGCAAACTAAAACAGTCCTAGCATTCTAACATAGGATCTTAGGCTTCGATTTATGGATGTGTAATGAAGCTACCTTCGAATTTGGTGAATGAAATGAGAGTTTTTCATCAATTATTTAAGGAAAACTACTCTAAAACTAAGAATTAAATGGGTAAAGCGCTTTTTAATCTTTCAAGTTCTAAGTACTCAAATCTCTCCATAAAAGATTTGAGCTGCCAAAATAACGAGAAAGTTGGATTCCTATCATTGGGATCAATGATCTAAGGGTTTAAGGGGAAAAAACCTCAAGGAATCGTAGGAATTTGCAATGAAAAGTTCTTAACCTAATTGGATTTTTCCTCCAACACAAAATCCTAAACCTTAATCCTCTAACATCAAACCTAAGGTTTGCTAGGAATGAAAATGCAAGAGTTTTGAAGTTTTTTTACCGCATGAAGGTTGGTGAAGCGTTCTCTTTTCTTGCTCCTTGTGCCTACCTTATTGGGGTGAAGCTCCCCATTCCCTTTAAGAGAGATGATGTTCTCCTTCTTCCCCTTCTTCCTTAAGAGAGATGAAGCTTTTATTCTTCTTAAAGCTTGCTCTTCCAAGGAAACTCCCTCACACACTCCAAGAGATGGTGAAGGACAATGAAGAAGAAGAAGAAGAGGAAGAGAGTTTATGGAGGAAGAAGAAGGGTTTGTTGGGTTGAGGATGAAGGAGAAAGAGCTTTTCTTCCTCTTTGCCAAAAGATTTTCTTCAAAATTTTTCTCCAAGCTCCTCTAAAATCTTCTGTCTCTTTTCCTCTTAAGAGAAAATCAACTCCTTTCCTCTTTTTACCCAGAAATGGCAGCGACCTTCCTCTAAATTTCTCTTCAAAAGATCTAAAAAGAGTTATCTCCCCACTTTTTGCCTCCTCAATGCATGTCACTAATTAGCCCAAGGAGATCCTACACTTTTTGACTGTCTCGGGCCTTGTGTCAACCTTGGTTTTGTAAAAATTGACCTGGAAACAGGCTGGCGCTAGGCATTGGGTCCTAGCACCTAAGCGCTGGGTCCTGACACCTAAACGCTAGGCTTGGCGTATATATGTCAACCCGCACGCAAACTTTTTTGCCTTCTCAGATTTCTGGAGCTATTTCGGGTTGTTGTAGGCCTAAGCGCAAATGCCTTGCGTTGAGGCCAAGCGCCTGAGACCAAGCGTAGACTTTGTAGGCTCTTGGTTTTGAGCCCTTGGACTTTTCTAAGTACCTAGGCACTTTGTACTGTCGCCAAGGCATCTAAGCGCCCTGGGTAGTCGTTAAGGCATTGATCAGGTCCCGTACATCCCAATTTTGTAAAAAAAAGGTTTTCTTGATCTGTGATGTATGGAAGAGTGTGCATCAGTAAAATATGGTTCTAAAACTACAAAAATGAATGTTTTATAAGTTTTACATCAAAAGTTTTAAATATTGACGGGCATCCTTAACCATTATGCAGATGTAACTTCCCAAACCATAATTTAATCCAAAATGTGTGTGGGAGAGTTTTAAGGCTCACTTGACCATGGGAGGCTCCAAATGGACGGTGAATGATCTTTAAATATAAGAATGATTGACAGACATGTCCTGCATCGAAATTGATGCCACCTAACTACGAGCTTGCCCGGGTAAGGCTAAGCCAGCAGCGACCCGGGTTTCGTGCCAAAAATACATATCATAGGGTCCCAATGGATGTTTGGGACTACGGGAATAGATATGCATCAAGCAATGTTCCATAGTGCTTCAATTGACATCCTACGCTTGTGACATTAAAAATCGATGCCAATAATGTCTTATTTATAGAGACTACAAGCATGGAAGTACAAAAATTTCAATTATTAAAAGTACTTATTACGCAATAAATAACACAATTTTCGATTTAATTCTCCTATTTTTATTGTAGTTGTCGATTTTAAGAAGTAAGAAAATCTAAGAATAAAATATGTACATAAAAAATATGATCGCATGAATCTCGAGAACATCCAACGGGTCTCGCTTATAAATATCAAAGAACAGTATCACGATAGTCAAAAGATGGAAACGACAAGCATTGTTTCCTTCGGTTGAAAATCTGAGTCGAACAAATGGAAGCAGAATAGAACCAATGAATAGAAGGCACCCAATCCGAGGGACAATTGTTCTTGACCAACTCTTTCAACCTATTATGAAACTCTTCACAAAGATATCCAAAGGGCACCCTACAGAACAATTCTATGATCCCCTGAGAAGGCCCCTTGTCTAAGGAGAGCTACTCATCAGATTATGATGATAAACCCTCTGACTAAAGGCTGATACACCGAAAATATATGCATTTTTAGACCCATATTTTATACTTATTTTTAGTGATATTGCCTTTAATAGAAGGTATTTTGATATTTTCTTGCAGGTTGTTGATTTTTAGGACTTAAAGCAAAAATGAAGCAAAAAGGATAGAATTTAGAGTCAAAATGACGTTTTTGAAGAAATACTCAGCGCCAACCATGCAGAACAACATAACAGACTGAGAACTTTACTCAGCGTCGGCAGCGCCCAGGGTAGCACCGACGACGCCTTTAAACAGAGAGCAGCGAATTAAATTGCGGGACACTGACGCCGACAATGCCAGATTGGCATCAATGGTGCCAATATCGGTTAGCCCTGTTTCTAGAAGATTCAACGTATTTGGACGAATTTTGAAGAGATTTTGGAGGCACCTCTTGAAGAACTTACTCTAAGTTATATTTGGAGTCGAAATTCATCAGGAAACGCACTCCTTCACACTCTTCACTCCTTCACGCTCCTTTTTGCTCCACAACGTTCCACCAAACTCCTTTTTTGCCATTCTTCATAATCCATCTTCATTCCACCACCATATTGGAGTCAATTAGTGAGTTTTCTTTCATAATTTAGAGTTTATGTAGTGAGATTAAGTGTGAAACTTTCTGTAAGAATGTTGGAGGAGGTGAAAAGTGAGAGATATCTTCTTTTTGCATTTCTAAGGAAAGGCTACAAGGGATTTGCTTTAAGAAAGACTTTCAGATAAGTGTTGTTTGTTTATTAGTGTTGTATGAACTTTCTTTTATATATGAAAATTGTGTTTTGTTGTATCTTTCTCATGAAGTCTGAGTAGTTCCCCTATCTTTCTCCCTACTTTGAGATATCATGAAATGAAGAGATAACATGGATGTGCCAATATTAAAATATAAAATAAATTGTGATGATTTTTCAACTCCGAACTTAATTTACTTTTCGATCTGGTCAATTGAATTGTTAAAATGTGTTGTGAAACATATGATCCGATAAATGGAGTATGAGTTCTACAACAGAGTGAGGATCACATTTGATTTCATGGAGGAGAAATTCGTTCATGAAATTAAGAGCAAATAAATAGGGAAATATTCTTTGTTGCGTGTAGAATTGGAGAATTTTAAGGGTGACAGACTAAAGTCCTCAATTCGATCTTAGTGTTTAAAAACTAAAGCGAGAGTTAGCCTTCAGGTGAAGGGAAGAGGAGCTCTGGAGTGGGAGCAGGTATCCTCCTAGCCTAGCCACGGATTTAGGGATTAAACCTGAGATTAGCCAATGATTTTCTATGCACTGTATCAGGACAGAGAATTAAAACTGCTCCTATTTGGCATAATACATATTATAAACATTTATCTCATCTCACTTCACCAAAACCTCATTGTAGTGGAAATGATGTTTTTCACATGAGAAATCTTCATTACATAAACATAGTTAGTAGATTAGTAGTTACTATTTAATCTTGCATTTTTGTTTTGCTAATAGTTAGGTAATTTAGTTTTGATAATATCTCAACATTCGAAATTAGTGACAGTGATTTCGTTTGACTTTTTGTGAATTTCCTAGTAAAATTTATCATTGCAAATTTAAATCTTTCCCCGTGGGATCGATATTTGGGACTTAAATAGAAAATCCATTATTACTTGATAATGATACGTATACTTGCGTAGAAACTCATTATTAATTGTTTATACTTATATATATTTTACACAACTTACTTTTCATACATTGATCAAGTTTTTGGCGCTGTAGTTGTGTCAAATTCATGAATCCTTACATATAAAAAATCGGGATCAACGACCTAAGTTCACCCTAACGATAGGCAGGCTTCTAGTTAGGATTACACTGAGAGAACTGACTGATGACCTTTCAACCAACCGAATGTATGTCAGTAGACCAAAGATTTTTAGCTAGCCGAATCAAATGGTTAATGAGTCATTAAATGCCCATCTTCAGGTAGTTATGAATACAAAACAATGTCAATATCAATTACGAATATAAAAGGGTGTAGTAGCCGATTATAAATATGAAAATATGTCATAATAGCTTGCAACGTCCCTATTAAAACAGGAGCAGACATGTAATTTTATACTAGATACTCCTACGACTTATAAATATCATTTCTTCAATAAAAGACCCCTGAATTTTATATCAAAATGTGTATTACATTGAACTTTCTTTCCTCCTTTTCTATCTCTCTCTGTTTCTCTCATCCGTACTATATTATATATCTTGGGTGCGATCCACATGACATATTTGAATATATATATATATATA
>JXCR01133239.1:23081-33980 GCA_002079205.1 Phalaenopsis hybrid cultivar
TAGCCATGCCTAACTGGAGAACGAGACCTACTCCTTCCACGCGCCCTATCTCGTGGCACTTCTCCATTCCTGCGAAACCTTTCCCTGTCCCAGTCTCTCCCATTCCTGTATTGATTACGATTCCAATCTGATCCTTTTCCACCATCCAAGCTACTCCTTCCAATAAATCCATGGGATCTCTCCTGTTCATGACTTCGTTCACGATATCTATCGCGTTCTCTGCCACTCATTTCATTTCCTCTACCTCTATGCTCACTTTCCCTCTCCCTTTGTTTTCTCCTTTCTTCAGCTTCCTTGTCTCTAGCAAGCTTTTCTTCTTCTCTTTTCCTTTCCTTTACAGCCTGAAATTCAATATATAGCAGGCTTTTAAATAACAGAAACAGGGTTTACTTTAAGCTCAATAATGCATGAATAAAACAACCTACAGACCTTGAACTCATTGATAAAATCCCGCACCATTCCATACCCGATGTGCTGCTTGCCAGTTACGTGAGACTGGACCCGCTCAGCAGCATCATTTGCAACCAGGAAAGAACCACATGTTTCACAGAGAGCCATCTTCTTCTCTTGAGTAAGAGCCAACTTGTCATTCTGTGTAAGAGCTGTCTTCTCAGCATTCAACAGATCCACCTGTTAAATTGCCGGGTGCTAAAATTGGGTTTACTTGAAAAAACACATACAAGAACCAAAAAAAAAAGAAAAAAAAAAAACAGAAGAAAAGAAAATTTGATAAAGTCAGTCTACGCACCTTCCTCATGAGTGCTTCTGCCTCATCAACCTTGCCAGCTTCTCCAAGAGTCTCTATCTGTTCCAGTAACTTTTTANGAACACATACAAGAACCAAAAAAAAAAAGGAAAAAAAAAACAGAAGAAAAGAAAATTTGATAAAGTAAGTCTACGCACCTTTCTCATGAGTGCTTCTGCCTCATCAACCTTGCCAGCTTCTCCAAGAGTCTCTATCTGTTCCAGTAACTTTTTAATTTTTTCTTCAAGCACTGATAACTGTTCTGATTTCTCGGCTGAGACAGGACCAGTTGGCAAATCAACCTCCTGTGCCAGCCGTTCCTGTCCACGCTTCACTTTTCTATCTAAGTCCATCACCTGTAATAAACACACTTCATAGCTATTATCACTCGAAAAAAGAAATTCATCAAATGTAGTGACAGAAAGCTCACCAGTTTCTCACAATATTGGGCGAGCTCGGCTTCAAATCTAGGAACGTACGTATCATGTCTAGGAGATTTCTCAAAGCTACAAAAAATGCACCCAAAATGAGCACTGATGAATTTAATAGACTCGATAGAACAAACACAAGAACATCAGTTACTCAAATAATCGAAAACTCAACCACAGACATGAAAGTTTTTTATCCATCTAGTCGAATGCTTTCCTTGTACAAAAAAAAAAATATTATCTATGAAATGACAAAGGATTTCAAGCCATTCACATATCAAACCAATAATTTATTTTTGAGTGACAGTAACCTAAACAACAAAAAACAGAGGCTACGCGAACTGGTTGGCTCTTTGGTAGGCAGAATATGTACGACCTCTGGGGTCCCGGGTTTGAGGCTTGCCTTGGACAGCACACGGATGGATCACAACCACACTTTGCGATTCATCTTTCAAAAAAAACAACAAAATACAGAGTTATTTTGAAAATATCATTCCTCATTAGAACCCCACATCTCAAGTTTCAAGCATAGGAAATCCACAAATTATTATCAAAAAGAGAGTTTGATTGAAGATCAAAACCAGAAAAAGCTGAGAAACGGTTATCTTAAGAAAAAATGTAATACCTATAGAAAATAAGCTGGTAAAAAATATATTTGAATGGTTTGAGCATGCACAATGATGGGTTGAAAACGAACCCAAAAGAAGCATAGACNGTAGACTCAATAGAACAAACACGAGCACATCAGTTACTCAAATAATCGAAAACTCATCCACAGACATGAAAGTTTTTTATCCGTCTAGTCGAATGCTTTCCTTGTACAAAAAAAAATATTATCTATGAAATGACAAAGGATTTCAAGCCATTCACATATCAAACCAATAATTTATTTTTGAGTGACAGTAACCTAAACAACAAAAAACAGAGGCTATGAAAACTGGTTGGCTCTTTGGTAGGCAGAATATGTAAGACCTCTGGGGTCCCGGGTTTGAGGCTTGCGTTGGACAGCACACTGATGGATCACAACCAGACTTTCCGATCCATCTTTAAAAAAAAACAGCAAAATACAGAGTCATTTTGAAAATATCATTCCTCATTAGAACCCCACATCTCAAGTTTCAAGCATAGGAAATCCACAAATTATTATCAAAAAGAGAGTTTGATTGAAGATCAAAACCAGAAAAAGCTGAGAAACGGTTATCTTAAGAAAAAATGTAATACCTATAGAAAATAAGCTAGTAAAAAATATATTTGAATGGTTTGAGCATGCACAATGATGGGTTGAAAATGAACCCAAAAGAAGCATAGACAATACTAATTTGGAGAAATTAATAAAGGTCAAACTAAAAAAAAGCTCACAATTAGATTAATGCAAAATATATATTTAAGACCTCATGCACCACTCAATGAGAATCAAATGGAAAGATCTATAAAGCCAAATCTCAAATAGTTGGAATAAGGCTATTGATGATGATTTTAACAATGACGATTCAGGTTAACCATTTAACAGAAAGATGAGATCACTAACATAACCTTACTGCTAACAGCAACTGTTAAGTAATCTATGTAACATTAAGCATTGATACAACAAAAAACTTATGAACTTCAGTGTACTGAATTATTATGCAAAATACATTCCATGGCTATGCTCCAAAGTAGATTTGCCTGATTTAGATAGAAAATACAATGTATAATTCAAAATTTCAATGACAAATTCGTAAATATGTAATTTCATAAATAAAAAAATTATGACATTTTGAAAAGTCAGCATAAATTTGTCATCCAAACCAATAGAAAACTACCAAAATTATGTCAATCTAATCACCCAACCATGTCTTCCTACATGATACGAAAGGCATCTGACTTCAATGATTAAAGAAAAAATCAAAAAAATAAAAAGGTTATCATACAAAGCAATCTACAGTGATCTTTGTAACATCTTAATAAAAACTTAACAATTGCAACTCAAGCTCACAACAGCAACTAGATTTGGTAATCATAGACCAGAAAAAAAAAATTCAAAAAAATTTGATAGAGTTCTAGGTAGGTTGGGGTTGGCATGGGGTGTGTGCATAACGGTGAAAGGAAAACCCAAGTTAGAAACCTTCAACAATATGTTAAATAAAAGAACATGACCAGACGTGTCAAAAATATGATAGGCACTTTATAATTAAGTTATTCTAATCATAGTCTCAAAAAAACTAACTGTATTGATAATTCTGTTCAAGGAAACGCCTTTTAATGCAAGATATGTAACCTTT
Organism: Phalaenopsis hybrid cultivar; assembly: GCA_002079205.1. NCBI lineage: Eukaryota > Viridiplantae > Streptophyta > Magnoliopsida > Asparagales > Orchidaceae > Phalaenopsis > Phalaenopsis hybrid cultivar. Next base: position 26,516 of record JXCR01133239.1, read on the forward strand.
GATGTGGCTTTTTTTTTTACTATGAAAAAAAAAAGTCTTCAAGCAATACGGAAATGTCTAGCTTGGCCTACAAGAGAATTGTGCTCTTCGATGAATTCGGAACCTATGACAAAAAAATCTAAAAATATCAAATAGTATCATATAAAGTACAAATCTAAAAAAACTTTGACCTATTAATGTCATCCCTTTCTAAACTACAACAGTGAAAATATTAAACGAAATTAAAAAACAATATGGATTCAATATATCCATTTGACAATCACTACGATTGCATATCATATTCATAATTTTAGGTACCAATATATATATATATATATATATTCCATAAGTTTCACCTACTTCAAAAAAGACCTGGCTTATCGAACTATGTCAACATAAAACAAATGACCTCAACTCAAAAATATCTTTAGTATGTATCCACATAGCAAATATTATACCATTATACAGTACGAATATTTTCTCCTCAATGCCACCAAACCTCTCATGACACTTGATCAAATTGCATTAAAATATCAATAAGCATCATTTCCTTTCATTATTGTGTGTATTTAATATGTTTTTGTAAATACAAAAAATAGGCTCCATATAAACCATCCTGAAGCAAAACCAACGTAATTTCATGATACAAACATAATTTTTGAAGATGCTATATTATACTTACTCCTAAAGTAATTTCATGATTCATGAACAATTTTACATTCAAATGTGTTAGTATCAAAGGGATGCTTCTCTAACTAATTGGCATCTAGTTATTCCTTAAATTTAAAAACAAAAACTGTTTACAAAATTAGCACAATCTCTCCATAACTCTTTAAATCTAAATAGGTACTTGATTTGCTATATTATACTTACTCCTAAAGTAATTTAATGATTCATGAACAAGTGTACATTCAAATGTGTTGGTATCGAAGGGCAGCTTCTCTAACTAATTGGCATCCAGTTATTCCTTAGAATTTCATGGCAAAAACTGTCTACAAAATTAGCACAATCTCTCCATAACTCTTTAAATCTAAAGAGGTACTTCATTTGAAACAAAACTATTGCATTTATGCATCATCTTTAAATCCAGTTTAGGGGCTGTTTAATAGCAGGATTTAATCTAAATCTGGCCAAAAAGCAAAAATCACAACTTTCAATCCTATAGCATCTTAAATCTCATTTCTCCTCCGTTTTGCCTTAAATCCTGGATTCAGCAAATCCCATTGGAAGAAGGATTTACAGAATTTAGCAGAGCTGAAGCACGCGAAGGGGGGTAGAAGGAAGGAAGAGAAAGACGAGGGTCAGTCAGGTAGGAACGGAGTAGAAAAAGGAGTTGTACGTGAGTTTCATAGATCTTTGTATGTCGTGATCCCGTCGTTGCCTTCTTCCAAGCTAGCTCTAGTACTACGAGTGTTTCGGCCGCAATAGGAGGATGAAGTGGAAGATAGGCAATGGTTTCGGGCGAAACCAAAAGAGGGAAAGAAAGGAAGGTGAGGATTGCAGGCAGGAGAACAGGTAGGAGAAGTTCGGTTTCGTTATTTAATATAATTTTATTTAAATTAAGTTTAATTAATTAATAATTAGTAATCAATAAATTATTGTCAAGTTAATTATAATTTTTTTATATTTGGTTCCAATTATATATTAAACTACTTATAGTTATATAAGCTCATGTGTAATTATTTTATTATTAATTAACCAAAATTAAATTAGATATTGAATTTAATTAATTAATTAATAATTACTATAACAAATAAATAATGAATTATTAATTAATGAATAAGATTATTATTTGCTAAATAATTAGGATAATAAATAAATAGTTCATTATTTATTAACATAATTAGAAATAAAACTTTAAATCAAATTTAATTAGATTAACAATTACATCATTAAGATAAAATGTTAAATTCATATTTCAACTAAAAAACTTAAATCCTAAAATAAATTTTCAAACTGTTAACCAGATTTAGCCAAACAATTTACACCTCAGGATATACTAAGTCTGGATTTATAGGATTTATTAAATCCTAGTTAAGTTAAAACCTATTTGCAGTTGAACAACCCCTTAAAGTCACTTTTTTGGGTTACATTGTAGTATACCTGAATATGTGCCTATTAAAAACCAACATCTCAAAATGGAAAATAAAGAAACATTATCTAAAACATGGGGATACCAATGAAGAAAAAAATTATGTAACAATAAGCACAAAGTATCTGGCGAGAGTTTTAAGAGCTCATGCAGTTAATTGTATTTTAGAAGGTGAAAATACCAAACGGAATTCAAACTTTGGGCAAAAGATATGCAAATGTTATAGTAATCCGTATAGACTCTAAATTAGTAAATAGTAAAACATGAAATATTCTAGAACATCAAAACAAATTAACAAACAATCAACAAATGAAAATGGAAAAAACAATCTGGAAAATAAATAGAGAATGCAACAAAAAAATCACTAAAAAAATAATTTAATTCCAATGCTTTGCATAGTCTAGCTTTGAAGCACAAAATGTTATTCACCAATAGGGCTATAAAAAAACACATCATTTCCAAACAAATCATATTATGCTCATTATATAAACACTCTTATTTGATCCATTCATTAAACAAGCGAGCTAAACATGAATTATATAGATGAGAAAAAAATTCAATAACTTTAAACTAGTTTTTCCTTCATTTCAACAAAACTAGAAAAAAAAAATGAGAAGAATTAAATACACAACAATGTAGCTTTATTTTCGTTATTAACACACTATTTGAACATTTTGGGGGTGTTTAGCTGCGGGAAGGATTCAGTTTTAGGAGGATTTAGTGAATCCGCGTTTATTAAATCCACTCCCTTCTTAGATTTATTAAATCTGGATAAAACATGAATCAAAGGTAAAATTTGGACCTTAAATCTGAAATTTCATAAACTATGGAACGTGCACTTCTTTAAGTTTGGTTAGANAGGGAAGGATTCAGTTTTAGGAGGATTTAGTGAATGAGCGTTTATTAAATCCACCCTTTTCTTGGATTTATTAAATCTGGATAAAACATGAATCGAAGGTAAAATTTGGACCTTAAATCTGAAATTTCATAAACTATGGAACGTGCACTTCTTTAAGTTTGGTTAGATTTAATAAATCCTGACGATAAATCCAGTTAGCAGGGCGATACCAAATACCCCCTCAACTTGTAGTATTTATATTGTTGTGCAAAAGTTTACCCATTAAAAATGTGCCCATGTGTAGTATTTGTTGGGAGTATGAAGGTTTTTGCAAATTTTTCAAAAATATACTTAAGACCCTTTAAAAAAACGGTTAATTTATAATATCATTTTTAAGCTCGATAAAATTTATGATTGGCTTCTGTTCAAATTGAGTTCTAACAAGCCAAACATGAATGGATTTTTTTTTCTCTTCAAGTTGAGTAAGCGCTCAACCCTAGCCCTAGGGGATTCTACACTTTGCACAAAAAAATTGTTCACGAACAATTACAAACACAAGCTAACACGAACACCCAAAATTTCAAGTGAGTCTAACATGAACTANAGTGCCCATGTGTAGTATTTGTTGGGAGTATGAAGGTTTTTGCAAATTTTACAAAAAGATACTTTAGACCCTTTAAAAAAACGGTTAATTTATAATATCATTTTTAAGCTCAATAAAATTTATGATTGGCTTCTGTTCAAATTGAGTTCTAACAAGCCAAACATGAATGGATTTTTTTTTCTCTTCAAGTTGAGTAAACGCTCAACTCTAGCCCTAGGGGATTCTACACTTTGCACAAAAACATTGTTCACGAACAATTACAAACACAAGCTAACACGAACACCCAAAATTTCAAGTGAGTCTAACATGAACTAACCCCTAACTCACTAGAGCTCAACTAATTTGCACCTATATTCACCAACATCTAGTATACTTTTTTGTCCAAAAAAGCTCTTTGTATCCTATAAAAAATAGATCGATCCAAATAATATAATTTTAATTTTGGAGGTCATGGCAAAAACATGTAATATTTCCTGTATNCTATTCACCAACATCTAGTATCCTTTTTTGTCCAAAAAAGGTCTTTGTATCCTATAAAAAATAGATCGATCCTAATAATATAATTTTAATTTTGGAGGTCATGGCAAAAACATGTAATATTTCCTGTATGAATGAAAAAAAAATAGTGAAGAAGTGCAACGTGGCAATCAGGAAAGAAAAAAAGATATCCTTCTATTACTATGGCAACAAACCTAGCTCGCTCTAACAAGCCAGAATGAGAAAAACAAGAACCATCATTGATTAATCAAGAAACTTATATAAAGTAGAACTTCCATTTATGATTTATAAGGAAAAGAAACTCCATAAAAGAAAAAAAGCAAAAAGGATATACATTGTGTGTGTGTGTGTGTCTTAGTCTNTAGTTATTCCTTAAATTTAAAAACAAAAACTGTTTACAAAATTAGCACAATCTCTCCATAACTCTTTAAATCTAAATAGGTACTTGATTTGCTATATTATACTTACTCCTAAAGTAATTTAATGATTCATGAACAAGTGTACATTCAAATGTGTTGGTATCGAAGGGCAGCTTCTCTAACTAATTGGCATCCAGTTATTCCTTAGAATTTCATGGCAAAAACTGTCTACAAAATTAGCACAATCTCTCCATAACTCTTTAAATCTAAAGAGGTACTTCATTTGAAACAAAACTATTGCATTTATGCATCATCTTTAAATCCAGTTTAGGGGCTGTTTAATAGCAGGATTTAATCTAAATCTGGCCAAAAAGCAAAAATCACAACTTTCAATCCTATAGCATCTTAAATCTCATTTCTCCTCCGTTTTGCCTTAAATCCTGGATTCAGCAAATCCCATTGGAAGAAGGATTTACAGAATTTAGCAGAGCTGAAGCGCGCAAAGGGGGGTAGAAGGAAGGAAGAGAAAGACGAAGGTCAGACAGGTAGGAACGGAGTAGAAAAAGGAGTTGTACGTGAGTTTCATAGATCTTTGTATGTCGTGATCCCGTCGTTGCCTTCTTCCAAGCTAGCTCTAGTACTACGAGTGTTTCGGCCGCAATAGGAGGATGAAGTGGAAGATAGGCAATGGTTTCGGGCAAAACCAAAAGAGGGAAAGAAAGGAAGGTGAGGATTGCAGGCAGGAGAACAGGTAGGAGAAGTTCGGTTTCGTTATTTAATATAATTTTATTTAAATTAAGTTTAATTAATTAATAATTAGTAATCAATAAATTATTGTCAAGTTAATTATAATTTTTTTATATTTGGTTCCAATTATATATTAAACTACTTATAGTTATATAAGCTCATGTGTAATTATTTTATTATTAATTAACCAAAATTAAATTAGATATTGAATTTAATTAATTAATTAATAATTACTATAACAAATAAATAATGAATTATTAATTAATGAATAAGATTATTATTTGCTAAATAATTAGGATAATAAATAAATAGTTCATTATTTATTAACATAATTAGAAATAAAACTTTAAATCAAATTTAATTAGATTAACAATTACATCATTAAGATAAAATGTTAAATTCATATTTCAACTAAAAAACTTAAATCCTAAAATAAATTTTCAAACTGTTAACCAGATTTAGCCAAACAATTTACACCTCAGGATATACTAAGTCTGGATTTATAGGATTTATTAAATCCTAGTTAAGTTAAAACCTATTTGCAGTTGAACAACCCCTTAAAGTCACTTTTTTGGGTTACATTGTAGTATACCTGAATATGTGCCTATTAAAAACCAACATCTCAAAATGGAAAATAAAGAAACATTATCTAAAACATGGGGATACCAATGAAGAAAAAAATTATGTAACAATAAGCACAAAGTATCTGGCGAGAGTTTTAAGAGCTCATGCAGTTAATTGTATTTTAGAAGGTGAAAATACCAAACGGAATTCAAACTTTGGGCAAAAGATATGCAAATGTTATAGTAATCCGTATAGACTCTAAATTAGTAAATAGTAAAACATGAAATATTCTAGAACATCAAAACAAATTAACAAACAATCAACAAATGAAAATGGAAAAAACAATCTGGAAAATAAATAGAGAATGCAACAAAAAAAACACTAAAAAAATAATTTAATTCCAATGCTTTGCATAGTCTAGCTTTGAAGCACAAAATGTTATTCACCAATAGGGCTATAAAAAAACACATCATTTCCAAACAAATCATATTATGCTCATTATATAAACACTCTTATTTGATCCATTCATTAAACAAGCGAGCTAAACATGAATTATATAGATGAGAAAAAAATTCAATAACTTTAAACTAGTTTTTCCTTCATTTCAACAAAACTAGAAAAAAAAAATGAGAAGAATTAAATACACAACAATGTAGCTTTATTTTCGTTATTAACACACTATTTGAACATTTAGGGGGTGTTTAGCTGCGGGAAGGATTAAGTTTTAGGAGGATTTAGTGAATCCGCGTTTATTAAATCCACCCCCTTCTTGGATTTATTAAATCTGGATAAAACATGAATCGAAGCTAAAATTTGGACCTTAAATCTAAAATTTCATAAACCATGGAACGTGCACTTCTTTAAGTTTGGTTAGATTTAATAAATCCTAACGATAAATCCTGTTAGTAGGGCGATACCAAATACCCCCTCAACTTGTAGTATTTATATTGTTGTGCAAAAGTTTACCTATTAAAAATGTGCCCATGTGTAGTATTTGTTGGGAGTATGAAGGTTTTTGCAAATTTTTCAAAGAGATACTTAAGACCCTTCAAGAAAACGGTTAATTTATAATATCATTTTTAAGCTCAATAAAATTTTTGATTGGCTTCTGTTCAAATTGAGTTCTAACAAGCCAAACATGAATGAATTTTTTTTTCTCTTCAAGTTGAGTAAGCGCTCAACCCTAGCCCTAGGGGATTCTACACTTTGAACAAAAACATTGTCCACGAACAATTACAAACACAAGCTAACACGAACACCCAAAATTTCAAGTGAGTCTAACATGAACTAACCCCTAGCTCACTAGAGCTCAACTAATTCGCACCTCTATTCACCAACATTTAGTATCCTTTTTTGTCCAAAAAAGCTCTTTGTATCGTATAAAAAAAAGAAACAATGGCAATGAGTGATAAGAACTAGCATTAAATTCTACAAAATAGATCGATCCAAATAATATAATTTTAATTTTGGAGGTCATGGCAAAAACATGTAATATTTCCTGTATGAATGAGAAAAATTAGTGAAGAAGTACAACGTGGCAATCAGGAAAGAAAAAAAGACATCCTTCTATTACTATGGCAACAAACCTAGCTAGTCTAACAAGCCAGAATGAGAAAAACAAGAACCATCATTGATGAATCAAGAAACTTATATAAAGTAGAACTTCCATTTATGATTTATAAGGAAAAGAAACTCCTTGTGTGTGTGTGTGTGTGTGTGGCCTTTGGTGTAAGTCCCTCGGGTCGGGGGTTCGATCCCTGTGTAGGATCGAATTGTACATCTTT
>JXCR01133239.1:34298-45843 GCA_002079205.1 Phalaenopsis hybrid cultivar
GTGGAGCGATAAAGGCCGAGCAACGAAAACCGCTAGGTTTACCTGCTCCCATGAGCTCATCAAGAAGAGCTCTTTGGGCGTCCATGGAGGTCGTCGGGGATCTCAAAGACTGTACACCAATTCGTGTCGATGGAAATTAGGGCTTGCGATTTCGATAGGGTTTTGCTGCATAAAACAGGAGCTCCGATACTAGTAGCACGCACGACATAAATTATCCACCGTTATGCATGAGAAACACAACGAAGGGTTGGGGCTTCTACTGTTTGTTAACTTTTATTTTTTTTTAACTAAAAATTTTCCACAGCATCTCTAATTTTTTGAAAAGCTGTCAATTAAACAAATAAAATTGTGATGCGGTGCACCGCCCCAAATTTACGGTCTGCTTGAGACAGCTTATTTGGTGCGATGGCGTTGTGAAAATGCACCTGGTCTGTTTGAGTAAACTGCGTTTTGGCAGCTTATGCATTTTCAAAACGCTCGTTTTGACACCGCCCTAAAATATCAGTTTACATCATGTCCGTCTTACCAAAGAAAAAATAAAATAAATAAATATTTTTATTTGGGGTTAAATGGCATATTGACACTCATCTTTAGACTTTTATTAAATTTTTTACTTTATAAAATTTTACTCTTTAAATTTAACTATTTACTATATTTTAATTTAATGATCAAATTTGTAATAATAAATTTTATCCAAAAAAAAAATTATTATACTGGTTGACATATTCGATCATTCTTAATTGATCAAAAAAAAAATTATTATAAATGCACTTGACATAGTCGATCATTCTTAATTGATGATATTCGACAATTGGCATATAAATTTTATCCAAAAAAAATTTATGGAAACAAAAAAAAAATTGCACTTAAGAATTCAATTAGAAATTTTAAATTAAAGTTCATGAAGGTCGAGTTTTTAATACATTTCCATAATTTATTCCTTTTTAAAAAAAATATTGGCTAACACAAATAAGCATAAAATCAACCATATGTCCTCTTACTTATTGATTTTAGATTAGTAATGATGTTGTCGTTTCATTTGCCATTTATGATTGTAAATGAACTAATACACTTGATGAATAATTTAAATAGCTCAATTTATACACGATCAAGTTTATTTAAATTAGTAAACAAATAGATATGGACTTTTTTTAAAGCTAGAAGGTTAAATGAACCAAAATTAAACACGGTCTAATCCATATATCTTTATTAGCAAATAAAGCAATTTATTGCCTGACAAGTACTTTGTTAAATTCTTTATGGAATGTTCCATGATAACTTATATCATATATGATATATTATATAAATAAAATTTGATTAGCTATAACTTCATTAATCATTGAATTAATAGTGATAGATTATAATTTAGTATTAAATGCATTATAAATTAATACAATTTCTTCTTATTTTATTATTTCATTGAAATTGTTTTTTAGTATTTACTTATGTGTGTGTGTGTGTGTGTGTGTGTGTGTTAATATTTATAAGAAAGCTCATTTACAACTTATTACTATCTGATTTATTTGGTGTAAATTGGTTATATACTAATTCAAAATTTATTTAATTATTTATTTGTCTAAATTATTGAAATTATTTCTTAATGAATCTATATGAAAAGCCAAGTTTTCATTCAAACTTAACCTCTTTCTATTAATTTGTTGAAATGCTTATTCAATTACTATAAATAAATCAAATACATGCCTATTATATATTGTTTCATTTTAGTACGAGTTCTATCATATTCATTCCTATCTCTAGTGCTTGGGATCTAGCCTTAAGTAGTCCTTATTTGCTCTCCTAGAAGACTAATAGAAGATTCAATACCAAGATAGAATTTCAAACATCTCTTCACTCCTTATAGTTTCATATGCTTAACTTTAAATCACCCACCTTAGGTTGAGATAATTAGGGTTAAGTCATGGAAGCTTAAGTTGAGTTCTCACGGACTTGAAAATGTCTTAAGCTACCTTTTAATCATAGAGACTTGGGTCTTTTGTTTGGTCTTTCTTTATGCAACTGACTCATTTCTTTCACAATTTCATGGATAGTGACTCGCCAAAACTTATCGTAAAGTAAGTGACCGCACAACATAAGTGCACCTGTCAAGTTATTTGTGATTTAAGTATCCGTGTATCGATCCCATGATGAAAGTGTTAACAATTTATTTTCACAAAATATCTCTAATTCACTAATTTAGTTAACCTAGCTCGGATTCTAACAAAACAAAGTAACTGGCAGACAATAAAAAACAGAAGTAGCAGAAAGATTTTTGTGAATTCATTCAAGATTTATGAGGCTCGTGCCTCTGTATTTTGAGGATCGTGGTGATCGTAATTTTCTTAAATATTTTCTTACGTGATTGTTGTCATTCAGGAATATGGTAGTCCTTATGTCTATGTCTAGGTAAAAAATGCCTAATATCCAAGAAACTGAGGCATCCTTAATTCCAATGACATTTTAATTGTTCCTATACCCTGAGATGATTGCAAAATTTCACTGGTATATATTTATCCTCTCAGAATTTTGTGGTTAACGCTTCGTTTCCATCATACATTGGTTAGAGATTGTTGTTTCACAAAGCAATTTAACATCCTCGTTTGTCATACTAGAAATAAACTAAGTTCATAGGTTAGCCAACAACACAGGCCATGAAATCACAAGAAAAAAATAATTAAAAAATATTACGAAAAAATCACGATTAAATCCATTACCCCTACATCACAGAGACACAAAGAATGTAATTAGCCACACATTATCGAGAAAACCATAACAAAGGTAACTATGCAGAAATTCATTACAAGAGACAAAAATATGTAAAACTTACAATAACTTATTTTCTCCCTAATTGTAGTAATTCTCTCTCTCATACAAGCTTCTCACAACTCACAACACAAATAAAAACTCACCCTTGAAGGATTCAACCCAGGAAGAAGAAGAACTTCAAGAGAGCACTCAAGTTCTCTTTAAATCTTCCTCCAACAGCCTTCAATGACTCCCACATGAAGAACTATTTTGTTTCAAGCCTTCAAGAGGAAAAAAAGGGCTCTGTCATGACACAAATAGATATTTATATTTGAGCTTTACATTATGGATCCAAAATAGGCATCTAAAGTCTACAAATTCATCAATATGTCCAAAATAGGCAAGAAATCGATGTAAAATATGAGTTCTGGACATCTGATATGTGGTCATGCCAGAAATGGATGTGGTCACACCTGAAACCTAGCGTGATCAAGCCAATTATGACATGTTCACGCTTAGATCTGGCATGATCATGCCCAGATCAAATGTGATTATGTCAAATAGTATCATTTCACACGTTTTGACTCCATTTCATGTGTTTGACACCTATAACCTACAAAATAGCACAACAAATCTTCTACAATTATAAATTCATGATAAATAATGTGAAATAACATGTAAAAAGAATGTTAACATGCAGGTAAAATCACAAACTAACCATATTACTTGCCCTCAAGTAATTACAAAGCTCAGTAGGGGTTTCATGAAATCAATTGGTACTCTTGGAAGTTTCTAATTTTTCACCATGTTTATCTTAGCTAAATAATTTTTTTTTTAAATTCCATTATAGATTTAATTATATTTAATGGTTATTAACTCATCCCTTAATTTCTGATATGTCTAAGAATATGTTACTTTTTTATATACATTTTATGCTCATTTTTAATGATATTGCACTTTAATGGAAGGTATTTTGTTTGTTTTTTGTTTTAGGTACAAGAGATGGAATTTTAAAGAAAAATGAACAAAAATGAAATAAAAAGGGTTCAAATGGAGCTAAGGAGCACAAAGTGAACAGAGAGCCTAGTGTCATGGCGTCAGGATCTGGTGCCTAGGCGCCAGACAGTTATATTGAGCTTCTAGAAGGCTGACGCTTAAGTGTCATAGTTGGGTGCCTAGATGCCAGAATTAGTATTGATTATTGTGCATTGAATTTAGATAAAGTTTTGAAGGGGCATTTGAAGTGACTTTTACGGATTTCGAGAGTTATCATAAAAAGAGTCAAGAGAGTCTTGGGAGTCTTTGAGTAGTGGTCGTGGTGTGTGGTGGAGATGATTTGTTGTGAGAGTCTTTTGGTGTGTGTGTGTGTGTGTGTGTGTGTGTGTGTGTGTGAGTGTCTTGGAGTAAAATTGTAAAGAGAGTTGAAAATTCATCAAAGGAACTTCAAAGGAATTGCTTGGGGAAAAGTTTAAGATAAGTACTTTGTATTTTTGTTTAAGTTATGTTTTATTGTGTAAACTTGAATTTTAATATAAAATCATGTTTTGTTTTGTTAACCCCATGAATTCTGAGTGGTTTTCTTTATCTTTCTCCTTGCAATAAGAAATAATCATGCGTAGGAATTGTTTAAGATTTCTCTTATTTCATACTTGTGATGATTCATTACTTCATACTTAATTTACATATTCAATATGACAAATTAGTATTTTAAAACTTGTCATGAATCTATAATGACCTGGGAGGGCTATGTTTTCCTCAACTAGTAAGAATCACATTAATCTAGTGGTGATAAGGTAGTCCTTAGGTTGGTACAAATAGATAGGGAGATAAGTTTTGATGGGTGTAAATTGGTGATTATAGGGTGACAGGCTAGAACCTTAACTAATTTGTTCTTGAATTTGGAATTTAAGGCTAGGTTAGTCCAAAATATTGGGCACAGTGGGTAATATAGAGTGGCAGACTATAACTTATCTAGGATAATCAAAGATCTAAGAACTTAACTCTAATTTAGCCAATGTTTTTTATGCATTCGAAAAAGAGTAAAGAATAAGTATGCTCCTATTTGTCACAAAAGTACATTTAAACTTTTAAACATTTGATTCCTACACTAATTATTATCTCATTGCAAGGGAAAAAACTTTCATGTAATTTGAACTCTTCTACGTAAAGTTAGTTTAGAAACATCAAGCATTTTCTTTAAGTTTTAAAACTGAATTAGTAGGAATTAGTTACTTCTTTTTACACATAACTTGGGACCTTATTTTCTAGATAATTGTCTGGAGTTTAAGTAAAAGCATTTTCTTTAAGTTTTGAAACTTAATTAGTAAGAATGAGTTACTTATTTTTACATATAACTTGCGACCTTATTTTCTAGATAATTGTATAGAGTTTAAGCAAAGTTTTATGAAGTCATAAAAACATTTTTCACCTTTCCTATGGGATGGATACTGGGGTTTTAAAAGAAAATCCTATATTACTTGAGTGATATGTGCACTTGCATTAAGCTTTAAAATAAATAATTAGAAAATTTAATACCAACATCAGTAGGAGTAGTCGTTATAAAAACATAAATTATATTATCAACGCATAAAGGGGGTCAATTTTTTTTTTCCTTTGCTGAGGACTGAAATTAAAGAAGATATACGCAAAGCAAGTACATCAAATTGTTGTATCAAGTTTTTAGCGCCGTTACCGGGGAAGGAAGAAAGCGACATAACCTTTGAATTAGATTTTTTTTTTTGAATTGTAAACTTATTTTAGGAAAATTGTAGTGTTGTCTATCTATATAAGTGCTTGTTTGTGTTTTAAATATTTAAAAAATAATAAATAAAATAATATTATTATATTTTTAGTGTTTTGTTTAATTTTATTTTTTGAACTTTACTTTTGAATGAGTGGTTCAAGATCTGAAGTTTAGTACCTTATGATTCTGAGTTAGAATGAACAATAAGAAAAATTCAAAAGCATAAATAACTTCACAATTTAGAAGAAATGACGAACACATCACATAGTAAAAGTGATAATCGAAATGTTGAAAATAAACATCATCACGTGCAAAAAACTTTTAACGGACTATGCAAACCTTACAATAGATGAAATTCACTTGAGCATACAAACAGCTGTTGTAGCAGCTAACTCATTTGAATTGAAATTCTCTATAATCCAAATGATACAAAACAATTAGTTTGGGGAACTTCATCTGAGGATCATAACATGCACCTTGCTAGTTCTCTATAATTATGTGTTATATTTACGTACAAAAATGTATCAAATGATGCTGTTTGACTTAGAATTTTTCCCTTTTCCTTAAGGGATAAAACTAAGATGTGGTTAAACTCGTTAGCACTTGAATCTATCAGAACTTGGAGAGATTTAGCATAGAAATTCCTAGCTAAGTATTTTCCACCTTAAAAAACTGCTAAGCTTAGAAATGATATTACCTTATTTACTCAGCATGAAGGTGAGTCAATATACGAAGCTTAGGAATGATTTAAAGAACTCCTTAAGAAGTGTCCACATCATGCTTTGCCAGACTAGTTGATTATTCAAATATTTTATAATGGGTTAGTAGGATCTCTTAGATTTATTATTGATGCTACTACTAGAGGATCATTAATGTCAAAATCATTTGATGAAGCATATGAATTAATAGAAGAGATGGCTACTAACAACTTTCAATGGCCCTTTGAAAGGTTAAATCTTAAGAAAGTAGCTAGTGTTCATGATGCTGAAGCGGTTTCAATTCTGGCATCACAAGTTGCTTCAATATTTTGGAAGTTAGACCAATTTGGAATGAACTTACCTCAAACACCACATTTGAGTGAGGAAAGCTCATAGGGACAAATGATGGATTCTCAAACACCTTTTAAGTTTATGAAGATATTTAAGAAGCTAAAAATCAACATTCATTTTATTGAAGCATTGAAGCAAATGTCAAGCTATGTTAAGTTTATAAAAGAAATATTAAATAAGAAAATGAAGTTTGGAGATTATGAGATTGTTGCACTTAGTGAAGAATGCAATGCAATAATAAAGAAAAAGTTTCCATACAAACTTAAAGATCCTAGTAGCTCTACTATTCTATGTGCTATAGGAGAAATATTTTGTGGAAAAGCTTTATGTGATTTAGGAGCTATTATTAACCTCATGATCTTATCAATATTCAGAAGGTAAGGCTTAGGAGAGATTCTCCCACTACTGTAACCCTTCAGTTAGTTGATTAATCAATCACTTATCTTAAAGATTTTATAGTAGATTTGTAGGTTAAGGTGGATAAATTTATCTTCCCTGTAGATTTCATTATTTTTTATATGGAGGATATAAAGAAATACCAATCATTTTAGGGTGACATTTCCTTGTTATTGGATGAGCTATGATAGATGTGCAAAAAGGAGAGCCAACCATGAGAGTTAATGACCAGGAAATTACTTTTAATATATTAAAATCTATGAAGTATCTAGCTAAAGGAAGAGAAGATGAATGTTATAAGATGGAGATTATCGATGATTTAAGTAATAAACTTTTTTGAGAAAGTTGTGAAGTTAAAACAGGACAACGAGAGCTAGGTATGAAAATGATACTGATTTTCAAGATAAATCTATTGAGATTATCACTAAGGATTCAAATTATGTTCAGGAAATTTTTGAGATTTTAGACACAAATAAAAATAGTAAACCTCTTATTCATTCAATTAAAAAACCTCTTGAACTTGAGATGAAGGTGCTCCCTACTTGTTTAAAGCATGTTTTTCTAGGGATCTCATCAACACTACTTGTTATAATATCCTCAGACTTAATGGAAGATCAAGAGGAAAAATTAATGGAAACTTTGAGAAATTATAAGAAAGCCTTTGAATGGACATTAGTATATATTAAAGGTATCACCCCCTTCAATCTATATGCATATGAATTTTATTGGAAGATAATCACAAGCATAAGGCAGATCCTCAAAGGAGATTATCCCCTATCATGAAAAAAGTCGTAAAGAAGGAAATTTTAAAGTGGTTGGACTCTAAAATCATCAACCCTATTTTTGACAGTGCTTTGGTTAATTCAATTCACTCTATTACTGAGAAAGGGTGAGTGACTGTTGTTGCTAACAAATAGAATGAACTAATTCCAACAAGATAAGTCAATATGTGGAAAATTTATAGTGATTACAAAAAATTGAATCTTACCATAAGGAAAGATCACTTTCATATACCTTTTTCTGGACATTAGATAGGCTAGTTGAGCATTGATATTTCTACCTCTTTTATGGATATTCAAGATACCACTAAATAACTATATCTCATGAGGATCAAGAAAATACAACATTCACAAGTCTCTATGGGACTTTAGCTTTTAGAAGAATATCTTTTGGTTTGTGCAATGAACCTGCAAATTTTCAAAGGTGGATGATGTCCAATTTTTATGATCTAATTGAGAAAGGAATTAAAGTTTTATGAATGACTTTTCAGTTTTTGGAACCTCCTTTGATTCATGTTCTTTAATGAGAATTCTAAAACACCGTGAAGAAAAAAATTTAGTTTTCAATTGGGAAAATGTCAATTTATGGTCGCAGGAGGAATTGTGTTAGAACATAAAATTTATGAAATTTACATGAAAGTAGATCCAACAAAAATACAAGTTATTATTAAACTACCTCCACCTACTACTGTGAGAGGAGTTAGAACTTTTCTAGGACATGCTGGGTTTTACAGACAATATATTAAACAATTTTAAAAAATTACCAAACCTTGATGCCATCTTTTAGAAAAAGAAGCGATATTTAATTTTAACTAGGAATGCCTAAATGCCTTCAATTTATTAAAGGAAAAATTAATCACTACACCGATTATTGTTTCGTCGGATTGGGAAAAAATTTTGAATTAATGTGTGATGCAAGTGATTATGCTATTGGTGTCGTGTTAGGGGAAAAATATGAGAAGATTTTTAAAGTTATAAACTATGCAAGTAAAACTCTTAACGAAGCTCAAATTAACTATACTACTACTGAGAACAAGTTATTGATAATAATATATGCATTTGATAAACTTAAATCATATCTAATTGGAGCAAAATGTATTATGCATAATAATCATTTTGCTATAAGATATTTGATGCTGAAGAAGGATGAAAAACTAAGATTAATTAGATGGGTCCTTCTAATGCAGAAATTTAACTTTGAAGTAGTGATTAGGAAGGGATCTGATAATCAAATTGTTGATCATTTATCAAGGTTTGAATAGGAAATTTATGGTAATTTTGATGATGAAATAAATGAAAATTTNAAATCACTACACCGATTATTGTTTCGTCGGATTGGGAAAAAACATTTGAATTAATGTGTGATGCAAGTGATTATGCTATTGGTGTCGTGTTAGGGGAAAAATATGAGAAGATTTTTAAAGTTATAAACTATGCCAGTAAAACTCTTAACGAAGCTCAAATTAACTATACTACTACTAAGAACAAGTTAATAATAATAATATATGCATTTGATAAACTTAAATCATATCTAATTGGAGCAAAATGTATTATGCATAATAATCATTTTGCTATAAGATATTTGATGCTGAAGAAGGATGAAAAACTAAGATTAATTAGATGGGACCTTCTAATGCAGAAATTTGACTTTGAAGTAGTGATTAGGAAGGGATCTGATAATCGAATTGTTGATCATTTATCAAGGTTTGAATAGGAAATTTATGGTAATTTTGATGATGAAATAAATGAAAATTTTCCTGATGAACAATTATACATTATTTATGAATGGTGTGTTCCATGATATGTTGATATAGTTAACTATATAGTTAGTGATATTTACCTTACGGATTAACATACCAACAAATGAAGAAGTTCATTTATGATGTAAAATTTTACTTTTGGGACAACCCTTATTTATAAAAGAAATGTAAATATCAAGTGATTTGTAGATGTGTACTATTTGAAGAAACCCTATAAATTATTAAAAAATGTTATGAATCTTGTTTTGGGTGACATTTTGGAGTGGATAATACGACATTTAAAATTTCACAATCTATATTTTATTGGCTAACTTTNATTACCTTACGGATTAACATACCAACAAATGAAGAAGTTCATTTATGATGCAAAATTTTACTTTTGGGACAACCCTTATTTATAAAAGAAATGTAAATATCAAGTGATTTGAAGATGTGTACTATTTGAAGAAACCCTATAAATTATTAAAAAATGTTATGAATCTTATTTTGGGTGACATTTTGGAGTGGATAATACGACATTTAAAATTTCACAATCTATATTTTATTGGCTAACTTTATTTAGGGATGTTTATATTTATGTAAAAACATGTGATTGATGTCAGAGACTAGGACATATTTTTAAGAAGAATGAAATACCCCTAAGTTTACTTTAGAAACTAAAAATTTTTTATTTATAGGATTTGTATTTTATGAGACCATTTTTACTATCTTTCAGAAACATGTATGCTTTAATAACTATGGATTATGTTTCTAAATGGATTGAACCAATTGCTTTACCCCGCTGTGAAGCTCAAAGCATTATAAATTTTTTAGAGAAAAATATTTTCATTTGATTTGAAATGTCAGGAGTGATTATTACAGATGAGAGAAGTCATTTTATGAATAGAAGAATTGAAACAATAAACTAAGAAATATGGAATTAAACATCAAATTGCCACATCATNATTTTAATAACTATGGATTATGTTTCTAAATGGATTGAACCAATTGTTTTACCCCGCTGTGAAGCTCAAAGCATTATAAATTTTTTAGAAAAAAATATTTTTTTTGATTTGAAATGCCGGGAGTGATTATTACAGATGAGAGAAGTCATTTTATGAATAGAGGAATTGAAACAATAAACTAAGAAATATGGAATTAAACATCAAATTGCCACATCATATCATTGTCAGGCCAGTGGTCTAATTGAAGTGTCCAATCATGAAATGAAAAAAAATATTAGAAAATACTGTAAATCCTAATAGACAAGATTTGTCAGCTAGACTTCATAACGCATTATGGGTATATGGACTGCTTATAAAACTCCTATAGGAATGTTAACATATAGGCTCATATTTGGAAAGGCTTGTCACTTACTAGCTGANGGTCAGCTAAACTTGATAACGCATTATGGGTATAAGGACTGCTTATAAAACTTCTATAGGAATGTTAACATATAGGCTCATATTTGGAAAGGCTTGTCACTTACCAGCTGAATTGAAACAAAAAGCTTATTAGGCTGTAAAGAAATTTAATTATAATTTGAAGGATGCTGCAGAGAAACGATTATTGTAATTAAATGAGCATGAAGAAATTAAANTAGCTGAATTGAAACAAAAAGCTTATGAGGATGTAAAGGAATTTAATTATAATTTGAAGGATGCTGCAGAGAAACGATTATTGTAATTAAATGAGCATGAAGAAATTAAAANAAATATCAAACACACATGGAATTTATGCAATATACAATTAGTAAAACTTTCTCTTTTTAAAAAGGCAGTTATTTAAACTGTAAACATTTTCACAGTAATGAAAGTTTAAATATTTTTGGTATTTTTTAGATTTTGATAAAACAATAACAATTTAAAAAGATAACTAGAGTATTTATAGAAGAAAATTTCAATCAATGGTATCATATGCTTTTTTAATATCCACTTTATAAATCAGGTTTCCACCCCTACTGATTTTATCTAGATCCAACAGCAATTCTTGAGCTAGTAAGACATTATCAGTAATTGATCTTCCTTTGATGAAGGCAGTTTGATTTTGGCTGATTAAACTGTCCAAATGGGGTTGACGTCATCTAATAATGATCTT
>JXCR01133239.1:54912-66264 GCA_002079205.1 Phalaenopsis hybrid cultivar
AAAAAAAAAAGGTTATATAAAGTTGAATTAATTTAAGAAAAAACATATATTGGGTACCCCTTTCAAACATTATTATATAATACTTTCATACTATAAAGAAATGTGTTATGGCACTAGAGGATAGAAAAATGTTTAGATTTGAGGTCGGAGGTGATTAAATTAAGATTAGTAGGCCCACATACATCAAGGGGTTTCCCCTGCACCTGCACCTGCACCCAGGAATATATCGTTTAGCACTCACAGACGAAAAATTATTGCATATGGACGGTGTCCAATCCTGACCGCAGATCACAGTGATCCACGGTCAGAATGCAATAAAAAAAAAAAAACTAAAGTGGAGTCCACCGAAATACATCATGACCGTAGATCAGCGAGATCTACGGTCAGGATCGGACACCGCATGCATCTCTGCATGCGGTGTCCACCCATTCCTAGAACAATTTGAGTGTTATGTGAGTAAATATGAAAGTCTAGGTGTAAGAAATGTAATTTTTCTTAAAGTGATGATGTAGACTAGAAATCCATCATATAATTTGTTGACGGTTGGTAATTTGANTCAAATTTACGGTCTGCTTGAGGCAGCTTATTTGGTGCGGTGGCGTTGTGAAAATGCACCTGATCTGTTTGAGTAAACTGCATTTTGGCAGCTTATACATTTTCAGAACGCTCATTTTGACACCGCACCTTACCCTAAAATATTAGTTTACATCATGTACGTCTTACCAAAGGAAAAANCCAAATTTACGGTCTGCTTGAGGCAGCTTATTTGGTGGAGTGGCGTTGTGAAAATACACCTGGTCTGTTTGAGTAAACTGCGTTTTGGCAGCTTATACATTTTCAAAACGCTCATTTTGACACCGCACCTTACCCTAAAATATTAGTTTACATCATGTACGTCTTACCAAAGGAAAAATAAAATAAATAAATATTTTTATTTGGGGTTAAATGGCATATTGACACTCATCTTTAGACTTTTATTAAATTTTTACTTTATAAAATTTTACTCTTTAAATTTAACTATTTATTATATTTTAATTTAATGATCAAATTTATAATAATAAATTTTATCCAAAAAAAAACTATTATACTGGTTGACATATTCGATCATTCTTAATTGATCAAAAAAAAAATATTATAAATGCACTTGACATATTCGATCATTCTTAATTGATGATATTTGACAATTGGCATATAAATTTTATCCAAAAAAAATTTATGGAAACAAAAAAAAAAATTGCACTTAAGAATTCAATTAGAAATTTTAAAATTAAAGTTCATGAAGGTCAAGTTTTTAATATATTTCCATAATTTATTCCTTTTTTTTTAATATTGGCTAACACAAATAAGCATAAAATAAACCATATGTCCTCTTACTTATTGATTTTAGATTAGTAATGATGTTGTCGTTTCATTTGCAATTTATGGTAGTAAATGAACTAATACACTCGATGAACAATTTAAATAGCTCAATTTATACACGATCAAGTTTATTTAAAATAGTAAACAAATAGATATGGACTTTTTTTAAAGCTAGAAGGTTAAATGAATCAAAATTAAACACAGTCTAATCCATATATCTTTATTAGCAAACAAAGCCATTTATTGCTTGACAAATACTTTGTTAAATTCTTTATAGTCTGTTCGATGATAGCTTATATCATATATGATATATTATATAAATAAAATTTGATTAGCTATAACTTAATTAATCATTGAATTAATAGTGATAGATTATAATTTAGTATTAATATGCATTATAAATTAATACAATTTCTTCTTATTTTATTATTTCATTGAAATTGTTTTTTAGTATTTACTTATGTGTGTGTGTGTGTGTTTATATTTATAAAAAAGCTCATTTACAACTTATTACTATCTGATTTATTTGGTGTAAATTGGTTATATACTAATTCAAAATTTATTTAATTCTTTATTTGTCTAAATTATTGAAATTATTTCTTAATGATTCTATATGAAAAGCCAAGTTTTCATTCAAACTTCACCTTTTTCTATTAATTTGTTGAAATGCTTCTTCAATTAATATAAATAAATCAAACACATGCGTAGTATATATTGTTTCATTTTAGTATGAGTTCTATCATATTCATAGAGACTTGGGTCTTTTATTTGGTCTTTCTTTATGCAACTGACTCATTTCTTTCACAATTTCATGGATAGTGACTCGCCAAAACTTATCGCAAAGTAAGTGACCGCACAACATAAGTGCACATGTCAAGTTATTTGTGATTTAAGTGTCCGTGTATCGATCCCATGATGAAAGTGTTAACAATTTATTTTCACAAAATATCTCTAATTCACTAATTTAGTTAACTTAGCTCGGATTCTAACAAAACAAAATAAATGGCTGACAACAGAAAACAAAAATAGCAGAAAGATTTTTGTGAGTTCATTCAAGATTTATGAGGCTCGTGCCTCTGTATTTTGAGGATCGTGGTGATCATAATTTTCTTAAATATTTTCTTACGTGATTGTTGTCATTCAGGAATATGGTACTTCTTATGTCTATGTCTAGGTAAAAAATGTCTAATACCCAAGAAACTGAGGCATCCTCAATTCCAATGACATTTTAATTGTTCCTATTCCCTGAGATGATTGCAAAATTTCATTGGTATATATTTATCCTCTCAGAATTTTGTGGTTAACGCTTCGTTTTTGCACCATACATTGGTTAGAGATTGTTATTTCATGAAGCAATTTAACATCCTCGTTTGTCATACTAGAAATAAATTAAGTTCATAGGTTAGCCAACAACAAAGGCCATGAAATAATAAGAAAAAATTAATTAAAAAATATTACAGAAAAATCACAATTAAATCCACTACCCCTACATCACAGAGATTAAAGAATGAATTTAGCCACACATTATCGAGAAAACCATAACAAATGTAACTATGCAGAAATTCATTACAAGAGACAAAAATATGTAAAACTTACAATAACTTGTTTTCTCCCTAATAGTAGCAATTCTCTCTCTCATACAAGCTTCTCACAACTCACAACACAAATAAAAACTCACCTTTGAAGGATTCAACCCAGGAAGAAGAAGAACTTCAAGAGAGCACTCAAGTTCTCTTTAAATCTTCCTCCAACAGCCTCCAATGACTCCCACATGAAGAACTATTTTGTTTTAAGCCTTCAAGAGGCAAAGAAAGGGCTCTCTCATGACACAAATAGATATTTTTATTTGGGCTTTACATTATGGATCCAAAATAGGCATCTAAAGTCTGCAAATTCATCAATATGTCCAAAATAGGCAAGAAATCAGCGTAAAATATGAGTTCTGGACATCTGATGTGTGGTCATGCCAGAAATCGATGTGGTCACACCTGAAACCTAGCGTAATCAAGCCAATTATGACATGGTCACGCTTAGATCTGGCATGGTCATGCCCAAATCAAATGTAATTATGTCAAATAGTATCATCTCACACGTTTTGACTCCATTTCATGTGTTTGACACCTATAACCTACAAAATAGCACAACAAATCTTCTACAATTATAAATTCATGATAAATAATGTGATATAACATGTAAAAAGAATGTTAACATGCAGGTAAAATCACAAACTAACTATATTACTTGCCTTCAAGTAATTGCAAAGCTCAGTAGGGGTTTCTTGAAATCAATTAGTACTCTTGGAAGATTCTAATTTTTCACCATGTTTATCTTAGCTAAATACATTTTTTTAAAATTCCATTATAGAGTCAATTATCTTTAATGGTTATTAACTCATCCCTTAATTTCTGATATGTCTAAAAATGTGTTGCTTTTTTATATACATTTTATGCTCATTTTTAATGATATTGCACTTTAATGAAAGGTATTTTATTTGTTTTTTGTTTTAGGTATAAGAGATGGAATTTTAAAGAAAAATGAACAAAAATGAAATAAAAAGGGTTCAAATGAAACTAAGGAGCACAAAGTGAATAGAGATCCTAGTGTCATGGCGTCAGGATCTGGTGCCTATGCTCCAGACAGTTATATTGAGCTTCTAGAAGGCTGACGCTTAAGTGTTATAGTTGGGCTCCTAGATGCCAGAATTAGTATTGATTATTATGCATTGAATTTAGATAAATTTTGAGGGGGCATTTGAAGTGACTACTGCGGATTTCGAGAGTTATCATAAAAAGAGTCAAGAGAGTCTTGGGAGTCTTTGAGTAGTGGTCGTGGTGTGTGGTGGAGATGATTTGTTGTGAGAGTCTTTGTGTGTGTGTGTGTGTGTGTGTGTGTGTGTGTGTGTGTCTTGGAGTGAAATTGTAAAGAGAGTTAAACATTCATCAAAGGAACTTCAAAGGATTTGTTTGGGGAAAAGTTTAAGATAAGTACTTTGTATTTTTGTTTAAGTTATATTTTATTGTGTAAACTTGAATTTTAATATAAAATCATGTTTTGTTATGTTAACCCTATGATGTCTGAGTGGTTTTCTTTATCTTTCTCCTTTCAATAAGAAATAACCATGTGTAGGAATTGTTTAAGATTTCTCTTATTCCATACTTGTGATGATTCATTACTTCATACTGAATTTACATATTCAATCTGACCAATTAGTATTTTAAAACTTGTTGTGAATCCATAATGACCTGGGAGGGCTATGTTTTCCTCAACTAGTAAGAATCACCTTAATCTAGTGGGTGATAAGGTAGTCCCTAGGTTGGTGCAAATAGATAGGGAGATAAGTTTTGATGGGTGTAAATTGGTGATTATAGGGTGACAGGCTAGAACCTTAACTAATTTGTTCTTGAATTTGGAATTTAAGGCTAGGTTAGTCCAAAATATTGGGCACAGTGGGTAATATAGAGTGACAGACTATAACTTATCCAGGATAATCAAGGATTTAGGAACTTAACTCTAATTTAGCCAATGTTGTTTATGCATTCGAAAGAGAGTAAAGAATAAGTATGCTCCTATTTGTCACAAAAGTACATTTAAACTTTTAAACATTTGATTCCTACACTGATTATTATCTCATTGCAAAGGGAAAAACTTTCATATAATTTGAACTCTTCTACGTAAAGTTAGTTTAGAAACACCTAGCATTTTCTTTAAGTTTTGAAACTGAATTAGTAGGAATTAGTTACTTCTTTTTACACATAACTTGTGACCTTATTTTCTAGATAATTGTCTGGAGTTTAAGTAAAAGCATTTTCTTTAAGTTTTGAAACTGAATTAGTAGGAATGAGTTACTTCTTTTTACACATAACTTGCAACCTTATTTTCTAGATAATTGTATGGAGTTTAAGTAAAGTTTTATGAAGTCTTAAAAACTGTTTTCACCTTTCCTATGGGATCGATACTGAGGTTTTAAATGAAAATCCTATATTACTTGAGTGATATGTGCACTTGCATTAAGCTCTGAAATAAATAATTAGAAAATTTAATGCCAACATCACTGGGAGTAGTCGTTATAAAAACATAAATTTTATTATCAACACATAAAGGTGGTCAATTTTTTACGCCTTTGCTGAGACTGAAATTAAAGAAGATATACACAAAGCAAGTACATCAAATTGTTGTATCAAGTTTTTTGTGTCGTTACCGGGGAAGGAAGAAAGTGATGAAACCTTTGAATTAGAATTTTTTTTTGAATTGTAAACTTATTTNTACGCCTTTGCTGAGGACTGAAATTAAAGAAGATATGCACAAAGCAAGTACATCAAATTGTTGTATCAAGTTTTTAGCGTCGTTACCGGGGAAGGAAGAAAGTGATGAAACCTTTGAATTAGAATTTTTTTTTGAATTGTAAACTTATTTTAGGAAAATTGTGGTGTTGTTTATCTATATAAGTGCTTGTTTGTGTTTTAAATATTTACAAAATAAATAAATTAATTAATATTATTATATTTTTCATGTTTTGTTTAATTTTATTTTTTGAACTTTACTTTTGAATGAGTAGTTCAAGATGTGAAGGTTTAGTACCTTATGATTTTGAGTTAGAATGAACAATAAGAAAAATTCAAAAACATAAAGAACTTCACAATTTAGAAGAAATGACGAACACATCACATAGTAAAAGTGATAATCAAAATGTTGAAAATAAACATCATCACGTGCAAAAGACTTTTAACGGACTATGCAAACCTTACAATAGATGAAATTCACTTTAGCATACAAACAACTGCTATAGCAGCAAACTCATTTNTATAGTAAAAGTGATAATCAAAATGTTGAAAATAAACATCATCACGTGCAAAAGACTTTTAACAGACTATGCAAACCTTACAATAGATGAAATTCACTTTAGCATACAAACAACTGCTATAGCAGCAAACTCATTTGAACTGAAATTCTCTATAATCCAAATGGTACAAAACAATTAGTTTGGGGGAACTCCATCTGAGGATCATAACATGCACCTTGCTAGTTCTCTATCATTATGTGTTATATTTACGTACGACAATGTATCAAATGACGCTATTAGACATAGAATTTTTCCTTTTTCCTTAAGGGATAAAACTAAGATGTGGTTAAACTCATTAGCACTTGAATCTATCAGAACTTGGGGAGATTTAGCATAGANTGTACGACAATGTATCAAATGACGCTATTAGACATAGAATTTTTCCTTTTTCCTTACGGGATAAAACTAAGATGTGGTTAAACTCATTAGCACTTGAATCTATCAGAACTTGGGGAGATTTAGCATAGAAATTCCTAGCTAAGTATTTTTCACCTTCAAAAACTGCTAAGCTTAGAAATGATATTACCTCATTTACTCAGTAAGAAGGTGAGTCAATATACGAAGCTTAGGAATGATTTAAAGAACTCCTTAAGAAGTGTCCACATCATGCTTTGCCAGACTAGTTGATTATTCAAACATTTTATAATGAGTTAGTAGGATTTCTTAGATTTATTATTGATGCTACTACTAGAGGATCATTAATGTCAAAATCATTTGATGAAGCATATGAATTAATGGAAGAGATGGCTACTAACAACTTTCAATGGCCCTTTGAAAGGTTAAATCTTAAGAAAGTAGGTAGTGTTCATGATACTGAAGCGATTTCAATTTTGGCATCACAAGTTGCTTCAATATTTAGGAAGTTAGACCAATTTGGAATGAACTTACCTCAAACACCACATTTTAGTGAGGAAAGCTCTTTGGGACAAATGATGGATTCTCAAACACCTTTTAAGTTTCTGAAGATATTTAAGAAGCTAACAATCAATATTCATTTTACTGAAGCATTGAAGCAAATGCTAAGCTATGTTAAGTTTATTAAAGAAATATTAAATAAGAAAATGAAGTTTGAAGATTATGAGATTATTGCACTTAGTGAAGAATGCAATGCAATAATTCAGAAAAAGCTTCTGCAGAAACTTAAAGATCTTAGTAGCTCTACTATTACATGTGCTATAGGAGAAATATTTTGTGGAAAAGCTTTATGTGATTTAGGAGCTAGTATTAACCTCATGATCTTATTAATATTCAGAAGGTTAAGCTTAAGAGAGATTTCTATCACTACTATAACCCTTCAGTTAGTTGATCAATCAATCACTTATCCTGAAGGTTTTATAGTAGATGTGTAGGTTAAGGTGGATAAATTTATCTTCCCTGTAAATTTTATTATTTTTTATATGGAGGAGATAAAAAAATACCAATCATTTTAGGGTGACATTTCCTTGCTACTGGATGAGCTATGATAGATGTACAAAAAGGAGAGCCAACCATAAGAGTTAATGACCAGGAAGTTACTTTTAATATATTAAAATCTATGAAGTATCTAGCTAAAGGAAGAGAAGATGAATGTTATAAAATGGAGATTATTGATGATTTAAGTAATAAACATTTTTTAGAAAGATGTGAAGTTAAAACAGGACAACGAGAAGCAGGGTATGAAAATGATACTGATTTTCAAGATAAATCTATTGAGATAATCACTAAGGATTCAAATTATGTTCAGGAAATTTTTGAGATTTTAAACACTGATAAAAATAGTAAACCTCTTCTTCCTTCAATTGAAAAACCTCCTGAACTTGAGATGAAGGTGCTCCCTACTTGTTTAAAGTATGCTTTTCTAGGGAACTCATCAACATTACTTGTTATAATATATTAATGAACTAATTCCAACATTTGAATTAAGTCACTATGTGGCAAATGACATTTGAGAAATTAATATTAATGAACTCATCAACATTTGAACTTGTTATATAAGAAGAAAAATTAATGGAAACTTTGAGAAATTATAAGGAAGCCTTTGAATGGACATTAGTATATATTAAAGGTATCACCCCCTTCAATCTATGCATAGAATTTTATTGGAAGATAATCACAAGCATAAGGCAGATCCTCAAAGGAGATTATCCCCTATCATGAAAAAAGTCGTAAAGAAGGAAATTTTAAAGTGGTTGGACTCTAAAATCATCTACCCTATTTTTGACAGTGCTTGGGTTAATTTAATTCACTCCGTTCCTGAGAAAGGGTGAGTGACTGTTGTTGCTAACGAATAGAATGAACTAATTCCAACAAGATAAGTCACTATGCGGCAAATTTATAGTGATTACAAAAAATTGAATCTTGGCATAAGGAAAGATCGCTTTCTTATACCTTTTTCTTGACATTAGATATGCTAGTTGAGCATTGATATTTCTACCTCTTTTATGGATATTCAAGATACCACCAAATAGTTATATCTCTTGAGGATCAAGAAAATACAACATTCACAAGTCCCTATGGGACTTTAGCTTTTAGAAGAATATCTTTTGGTTTGTGCAATGAACCTGCAAATTTTCAAAGGTGGATGATGTCCAATTTTTATGATCTAATTGAGAAAGGAATTGAAGTTATTATGAATGACTTTTCAGTTTTTGGAACCTCCTTTGATTCATGTTATTTAGTGAGAATTCTAAAACACCGTGAAAAAAAAATTTAGTTTTAAATTAGGAAAAATGTCAATTTATGGTCACAGGAGGAATTGTGTTAGAACATAAAATTTATGAAATTGACATGAAAGTAGATCCAACAAAAATACAAGTTATTGTTAAACTACCTCCACCTACTACAGTGAGAGGAGTTAGAAGTTTTCTAGGGCATGCTGGGTTTTACAGATAATATATTAAACAATTTTAAAAAATTACCAAACCTTGATGTCATTTTTTAGAAAAAGAAGCGAATATTTAATTTTTACTAGGAATGCCTAAATGCCTTCAATTTATTAAAGGAAAAATTAATCACTACACCGATTATTGTTTCGTCAGATTGAGAAAAAACATTTAAATTAATGTGTGATGCAGTGATTATGCTATTGGTGTCGTGTTAGGGGAAAAATATGAGAAGATTTTTAAAGCTATAAACTATGCCAGAAAAACTCTTAACGAAGCTCAAATTAACTATACTACTACTGAGAACAGGTTATTGATAATAATATATGTATTTAATAAACTTAAATCATATTTAATTGGAGCAAAATGTATTATGCATAGTAATCATTTTGCTATAAGATATTTGATGCTGAAGAAGGATGTAAAACCAATATTAATTAGATGGGTCCTTCTAATGCAGGAATTTGACTTTGAAGTAATGATTAGGAAGGGATCTGATAATTGAATTGTTGATCATTTATCAAGTTTTGAATAGGAAATTTATGGTAATTTTAATGATGAAATAAATGAAAATTTTCTTGATGAACAATTATACATTATTTATGAATGGTTTGTTCCCTGGTATGTTGATATAGTTAACTATATAGTTAGTGATATTTACCCTATGGATTAACATACCAACAAATGAAAAAGTTCATTTATGATGCAAAATTTTACTTTTGGGACAACCCTTATTTATAAAAGAAATGTAAATATCAAGTGATTCGGAGATGTGTACTATTTGAAGAAAACCTATAAATTATTAAAAAAAATTTATGAATCTTATTTTGGGTGACATTTTGGAGTGGATAATATGACATTTAAAATTTCACAATCTATATTTTATTGGCTAACTTTATTTAGGGATGTTCATATTTATGTAAAAACATGTGATAGATGACAAAGACTAGGAAATATTTTTAAAGGAATGAAATACCCCTAAATTTTACTTTAGAAACTGAAATTTTTTATGTATAGGATTTGTATTTTATGAAACCATTTTTACCATCTTTCAGCAACATGTATATTTTAATAGCTATGGATTATGTTTCTAAATGGATTGAACCAATTGCTTTACCCCGTTGTGA
Organism: Phalaenopsis hybrid cultivar; assembly: GCA_002079205.1. Taxonomy (NCBI): domain Eukaryota; kingdom Viridiplantae; phylum Streptophyta; class Magnoliopsida; order Asparagales; family Orchidaceae; genus Phalaenopsis; species Phalaenopsis hybrid cultivar. The sequence continues at coordinate 65,100 of JXCR01133239.1, forward strand.
TGCTCAAACCATTGCAAATTTTTTAAAGAAAAATATTTTTATTTGATTTGAAATGTCGGAAGTGATTATTACAGATGAGAGAATTCATTTTATGAATAGAAGAATTGAAACAATAAACTAAGAAACATGGAATTAAACATCAAATTGCCACCTCATATCATTCTCAGACCAGTGGTCTAGCTAAAGCATCCAATCATGAAATGAAAAAAAATATTAGAAAAGACTATAAATCCTAATAGAAAAGATTGGTCAGCTAGACTTGATAACGCATTATGGGTATAATGATTGCTTATAAAACTCCTATAAGAATGNCCATTGCAAATTTTTTAAAGAAAAATATTTTTATTTGATTTGAAATGTCGGAAGTGATTATTACAGATGAGAGAATTCATTTTATGAATAGAAGAATTGAAACAATAAACTAAGAAACATGGAATTAAACATCAAATTGCCACCTCATATCATTCTCAGACCAGTGGTCTAGCTAAAGCGTCCAATCATGAAATGAAAAAAAAATATTAGAAAAGACTATAAATCCTAATAAAAAAGATTGGTCAGCTAGACTTGATAACGCATTATGGGTATAATGATTGCTTATAAAACTCCTATAAGAATGTTAAATTTAATTATAATTTGAAGGATGCTGCAGAGAAACGATTATTGTAATTAAATGAGTATGAAGAAATTAAAAATGAATCTTATGAGAATGCAAAAAATTTATAAGGAAAAGATGAAAATTTGGCATGATCAAAAGATTTTAAGAAAAGATTTTAAGCCTTAGCAAGAAGTTTTATTATATAATACTAGATTAAAATTATTTTAAGTTTATGTGGTCGAGGTCATTTGTTGTAATAAAATTCTATCCATATGGTGATGTGGATATTAAAGATCCAAAATCTAAAAGAATATTTAAAGTAAGCAGACAGAGATTGAAATATTACACAAGTGGAAACATGCCTTTATATGATGAAGTCCTGATGTTGGGTCAAGCAGAGTAAACATTGGATACGTCGAGTTGACGACGTTAAACTAAGCATTTTCTTATAGAGACACACACACCGATATATATATACACAGATATATATATATATATATATATATATATATATATATATATATATATATATATATATATATATATATATATATATATATATATATATAT
>JXCR01133240.1:0-19411 GCA_002079205.1 Phalaenopsis hybrid cultivar
GTGTCCTTAGATTTTTGAAATGTGCATCTACATTTAATTACTTATCATTTATAACTCAACTTTAAGTTTGAAATGCTCCAAATGCCTATTGGAAAACCATCATCTCCATGATTTAGCTAATGCATTATTAATCTATAGAAATACTAGGCAAACTTTTAGATGACATCATAGCGATGTGGCGTTAGTCACATGGGCTCATAGGCTCACACATTTATGTTGCCCTGTACTTGAAGTTTTTATGATATGCTTTTCTTTGTTTATTTCTTAATTCATGTCAATCTTTGCTGTTTAATTTGTTCTTTATGTTGGAACCATGATTTTAAAACACGACTTGCAGAGTGAAAATGGGAGACAACTGGAAGCATTCTCTGTTCAATTGGTACTTCTTGCAATTTGGAAGCAAGCTCTGAACATTTGTCACACGCATGCTGCTATAGAAGGTTGTTCTTCTCTTGGGTGCAAATCCCAAGATATCAGAAATGCTTCTCCTGGTACTGGACACTGCCTTATAAGCAGTGGGTCTCAAGTACCGGATTCTCTTTCTTCCAATATCGAGAGGGAATTTCTTCTTTCAGTAGAGCATGCTGAAGAACTTGAAAAGGGTATGGGACAACTAGATGGTATGATTTTTACTATTTCGTTCTCAGTATTGAAGATCACATTTTCTTAAGATTCATTGCTTATGCCTAGTTTTATTGTCCCACAGAAGCTACAGAAATGCCCGATGCCATTGAGATAATATATCGAAGTGCACTAGCTTTGGGAAGACTCGGTGCTGTGAGTAAAAATTTCTTCTTTCTTGTTTTAGGCCATTTATATCATTTTGTTATGGGTTTTATGTGCACACAGCATGTTTCATCACGAAATTTTCTATTTGTGAGACACTCATCTTTCCATTTTTTATTTCTTGATCTTACAATTTTGATTGTTATTATTGCTTGGTAAAAAAAATGTTATGATTTCTTACAACTTGCCCTCTGTTCCTATCATTTTATGATGCAATCTGTCTTGTTACACAACTCTTTTCCTTATGTTGTTTATATGTATGTATCTTTTATTTTGTTCTTAGACCTTCACACAAATTTATTTTTAGGACTTGATNCTTCTTACAACTTGCCCTCTGTTCCTATCATTTTATGGTGCAATCTGTCTTGTTACACAACTCTTTTCCCTATGTTGTTTATATGTATGTATCTTTTATTTTGTTCTTAGACCTTCACACAAATTTATTTTTAGGACTTGATGTATATGTGCAATTTGATTACCATTCGATATACATTTATCCCTTCTTTTTAAATAATATAAATATGATCTGCCGCCCCGCCCAGGGAATCACCTCATGCTATTTAAATTACGGAGATTTTCAAGTAAGCGTAATATAAAGGAAATTAATAATTATGTATTTGTTAGATATTTTACTAAACAGTATTTACCATGGATACTGATTTTTCACTATTAAGAAATAGTATAGATTAAAAAATATACTTAGTATGCAAATAAATTAATAAGCTGCGCCCATTTAAAAATTTCCCTGTAAATAAGAATTTTGACTGCTTTGTATGTGCTTGAGTGTGTGCATGATTGAGAAACTTACAAATTGGATTTGATTTTTTAGATAAAAGGACCAAATTTTGGTTATAGAGGCTCTTTGATTTGAAGGTTTGATAAATTTTAGCGTATGTTTATACAATATTAATGCAACACGAGAAATACATAAAAATAAATTTTGAATACTTTTAGAATGCTATAATATTTTGATATATATTGGAATACTTATTTTATTTTATTTTGTTTAATGTTAAAATCGTTTTTATTTTGAGTTAGATTGAGGCTTCAGAATTTATCTGGATATAACTTCAACTTTATTTTAGATTTATCTTGTAACCCTATTTTTATAAAAATAAGTTGAATGTATTTCAAATTAATTATGAATGAAAATTAAAAGATTCAGTCCTCTATTCTCTCTACTCCTCTCTCCTCTAAACCAGAGGCTTTTCTCTCTCTTGCTAATCTCTCTCTTACTGACACCTTTTTTGAGCTCCTAGACGGTGTGATGGAACACAAAAAGGTGTTAGAAAAGTTATAGGATAGATTATGTGAGTGGAAGGATGGATGGCGGCAGAAAACTGTGTTAACGACAACAGGACAGTGAACCGGAAGCAGAAAAGCGTCAATTGCTGGTTGTAAACAGCTGGTGAAGGTGTTGGGAAGACTGTAAGAAGTGAAAGATGCAGTGGGACAGCAGGTGGGGTGTGTTCGACGACTGTCTGAACTGAAAACAGCAGCCAAACGACGAATCAACAAGTTATGGGTGACTGGACAGCAAGACGGAACAGTAAATTGTGGGTTTTCTGCTGTGAATATCCGGTTTTAGCAAGTTAGATGACGAAGTAGGCCTCCAAACATCCGGGAGAATCACCACCTTGTTCCTATCAGGCTACAAACACGACACCTGAAAGAAAATTCATGGATGCAACACTCTTCCAAAATATATGAAGTCAGCAAAATCTAAGACTCAAAACACCATTGCACCACATATAAAGTCTCCCTATAGAAAAAATCCTAATTGGAAAATAAGAAAAAAGGAATGGTCTAGAAAGGAAGAAAATGAAAGAAGGAAACTTGTAGAAAACAAGGGGGAAAAAAAAAAAAGAAAACGGGATCTCTCGGCTCTATCTCTTGCAATCGGAGCTATAGCAATCTCGCGATACTGCGTGCGATAAGAAGCTCCCGTGCCTTTTTTCCCAGGTAGGAGGTGCTTCTTCTTCTTCTCTGGAAGGACTTGGATCTCACTCTCGTATGTTCTTTCCCACAAAGCCCTGATGAAGCTTGCTGAAGTGGCTGTTCACCACTCTTTAGTCCGACCATCTGTTCATAAGTGCACTGCTAAACTAATCTCAAAGTTTAACGCCTAGCTTATTCCATAGGGTTTTCTGAAAATTGCTAAAGAACTTCTCATTTATATCTGAAGTGATGGCATGCATGACTGCTCTTAATGATGACATCTTAGGGGGTAAACTGAAACTTATAGAATTTTGAAACTCTTGTGAGGGGTGCATTGCTTCAGATATCAACTTTTTCATATTAGTGTTTTCTAGCATCACTAAGGTTAGTTTTACTAGTGTCTCACATAACTTGTAAAATGTGGCTTAGACTCCTAAAGTTCATCTCTGTTGGAGTACCCATCACAATTGATTCTTTCAACATCAGAAGTTTACCATGCTTTTCATCCTTGATAAGTTAGTAGGTGTTTTTGCGGCCATTGTGAAGTGTACACCTCTATCATATTGCCACAATTGGCCTAAAAGAATGTGAGACATGTCCATAGGCACGAAATTACATGAAACTTATAGAAAACTTCACAAGACATCTCTTGTGAACACTGATGGTACTCTCCTTCAACCAGTTCAGAGAATATGACTGAGAATGCTTCTGAGTAGCGAGACAGTCTATCCCCAAGCTGTGTAGATGCCACATTTTCACAACTGCCTTCATCTATAATCATGGTGTTCAACGGGTTTGTGAGATCAACCTTATTGACCACTTAGATTACATGCATCTCTCTCTTGTTTTTAGGTAACTGGTCCTTTTCTTCATTTTGCTCTTCTAAGTTTTAATCTTTTACTTTCTCCACTGCGCACTGCTCAGTTAAATATATCATTCTCTTGTTTGGGCAATCTAATGCAATATGCCCAAATCATGACACTTGAAACTTTTTTTAGTTGATACAAATTTTGGAATGCTAGAAGTCTCCACCTTATCTCTACTATGAAGTGATTTTTCCTCTAGTGAGGTAGGCTGGGATGCTCCACTGTGTACTCTAGTTGCCTGATCTCGAGTTTGAATTGTGTTTGAAGGGTGGTGTAAATCTGATACTATGGTGCTGTTTCTCCACCTTCAGGGCTAGGGTTTGCATATCTATAATGTCCAATTTGGCTACAACTATACCGCATTGTCAATAGGCGATCTAAAACCCTTGTGATATCGAGCCATTGTGTTCTCCTCGGGAACCACTAGTTCAAACTTCAACTTAAGCTATTTGAATTCTGTGGCTTATTCTTTTACTGAAAGATCTTTCTACAGTAAGGGAGGAAGCATTAAGAACACATCCTGTTTGTAATGTGATGGTAGATACTTGCATTGCATCTTCTTTTTTATTCTGGACCAAGTAGTTATTTGTTTTTTTTACTCATGCTGGTTTAGGCTTTTCAAAATTTCCCATTATAGAGACACTTTTCCTTAGCTTGATGGCAATCAATTTTACCATTTTGTCATTTGGAATATTCTTGTACTTAAAAGGCTGATTTCACCGTCTGCAGCCATTCAGTAAACTCGTTTGGATCCATGCGACCGTCAAAATCTTGTAGATCCACTCTAACTCCAACATCACCGTGCCTCCCTCCGAACGACATAAGTTTTCACCACCATCTCATAAAGCCACTCATCCACTTGAGGATTCTCATTTCAACAACATTTAACTTAATTTTGTACTTCATTTTTTATAGGCCTAAGTTCCACACCATAAAACATTGCATGTATCACCACCATCTTGTAAAATTTTCTTTTAAGTGTAAGGAATATTTTTTTATCGCACAATAGGCCCAACACATTCCTCCATTTCGACCATCCAACTTGAAATTTACTAATAACATATATCACGACCACGTTGAACAATAAACCCAATATATCTAAAACGTTCACTCCTTTTATTGACTTGATCGCTAATATATCTGAATGCTGTGAAGCACCGACAATCACGTAATATGCAAATTTAGGTATGTGCATCGATCCCATAAGAAACTTATTTATATTCAAATTCAGAAAAGTTTTACCTGGCTAGTTTTGGGTTTAACCTAAAGTGATTGAAGTTTGGTGATTTTAAAGTCAATATCCCATATTTTAGTTAGAGTAAAGCTGAAGTAAAAAATGTAATAGTAATTGTTATTATAAAGTTTAATTAACTTAAAAAAAAATTCCCTGTTTATGACACTTGCAAATTCGTAAATCCACAGCCCTTTGGGGAGTTAAAAATGAGTGTGATTTTCCGTCTTATTTGAGAAAAAACGGAAGAAGGGAAAGAAGAAGAAAAATAAACAGCAAAAGGTTGAGGTGATTAGCTTTAACTGAACCTGAGAGGAAGGTGGGAGACGCTTGACCGAGCTTTTGTGAGCTCTGGAAGCCGCGATTGGCAAAGTAAGAGCCTTCCTCACTTTTTTTCTTATACGAAGGAGGATATCAACTTCTGGTGCCTTAATCGAGTGTTTGTGAGTTTGCCAAAGCAGAGAGCGGCTTAGGCATNCGTCTTATTTGAGAAAAAACGGAAGAAGGGAAAGAAGAAGAAAAATAAACAGCAAAAGGTTGAGGTGATTAGCTTTAACTGAACCTGAGAGGAAGGTGGGAGACGCTTGACCGAGCTTTTGTGAGCTCTGGAAGCCGCGATTGGCAAAGTAAGAGCCTTCCTCACTTTTTTTCTTATACGAAGGAGGAGGATATCAACTTCTGGTGCCTTAATCGAGTGTTTGTGAGTTTGCCAAAGCAGAGAGCGGCTTAGGCATGCATTCCTACACCTTTGACTGAGCAAGAGACGTTTTTTTCGTTAGCTCTACTGACAGAGAGGGAGGAGAGGTGCAATAGATTTCTCTCTGTGTGCAGTTTGCAGGGAGCTCAATCGAGCCTCATTTGCTTGCTTTGCGTTTTTAGGGCAATGCAAAGGAGTGTTAAGGTATGATATTAAATTATTTTTAAGTTATTAATTGTAAATAATTATAAATTAAATTTTAGAAAATCTTACAATTATAAATAACTCAATTTTGTTAAAATTTTAGGTATTTTTTATGCGAAAGCTTAGGCAGAGGAGGAAGAAGAGGAATTTCAGGTAATTAATTTTAATAATCATATTAAATTACAAAATAAGATAAAAAATGTTTTTAACCTTCTTAGAATGTAATTAATTAAATTATAAGGTGTCAGTGTATTAATTTTAATAATCCATTTTGAGAAATCGGGTAAAATTTTTAGCAAGCTAAAATGACCTCAAATTTTGGATTCCTCATAATTCAATCGAATCAATTTTATAATATTATACGCTTCAAATAGATCAATTCTGTATAAAACATTATATATAAATTATGAAGAGATTAAAAAATATAAAAAACAGAAGTTATAATTAATTTAATTAAACTTTAATCAACCCTCATCAATATTGCATTACTGTATTCAACTGCCTCTTATGTCATTATATTCGCTGGGTTGGTCGAAGAGGTGTTCCTGAGCATTCAATTTCTCTTCTCTCGTTTTGCTCGCACGTCCTCCTTCTCTATCGATTAATGGCTCGACTGCAAAGGAACCTTTGATCCTTTTCTGCAGCAAAGGGCGAGCGTCCACCTGGTAAGCCGCAAAGTGCCCAATCATATTTCCCCTTTCGATTTCTTCTTTCAGTGAGAGTAAGGCTCGACTACTTTAGCCACGAGAATTGAGCGGCACGTATAGAGTCGTAGACGGCATTTTCCAGCTTCGAGGTGAAATCGGTAAGTGCGAAACTAATTTCAGCGACATATGAAACTTTCATTTCTTTCCTCTTGTTTTCATTTTGAGTTTTGCCTCATTTTTTGTGTATTGTTTGTTTCTGGTAGCTATTGAAGGTGTCGAATTTGCATCATAAGTGTTGAACGTGGTTTGCGAGCTTCGTAAGAGTTTTAACACAGTATTAATGAAGGGAAAGAGGACATTGATGAGATAGGAAGAAAGAATTTTGACAGCTTTGGAAAGATGAACTTGTGCCAAGAAGCCTAGTTTAGATAACAAAGTTTTTTTTTTATTAAGTTTCCTTATGAGCTAAGTAATTCTGAATTCTTAAATATTTAAGATTTCAGGTTGTTAACTTGAGGTGACACGCTCTAGGCAAGCGTGTAGAAAATTTTCGTAGAATGATTTCATAAATCCAGGTAAGTAATTTTATGCTAATTTAAAATGAATAATTTGATTGACAAAAATTGGTTGAAGCTTAAAGTTCAATTTTTTTTTTTAAATTATATAAATCAATAGAAAGGTTATACATCGTCCAACTAATTATTCAAGATTGAGAAACTAGCGTGACAATTGAGATGAGTAGTTACATTTATAAATTTCAGTAATCTATTTTATTTCAAAATTTATATTGATTACATGTATGCTTCAGTTCAGTCAGATTTATATTACAATAGATCTTTCATATCGGTAGACGAGATATATGTGCAATAAAGATATGTATGAGATGCATGATATGTATGACATACTTGAAGTGCACGATAAATGTGATAGAAAAGATACATATGACAAGCATGATATAATTTAGAGGTACACATGAGATAGATTTATGAATGATATGAGATATGTATAATGATAGTTGTACAACAAAGGAAGAGTGAGTATGCATGTTAGTAGATGCAAAAAGATATCTCAAATTAATATGTTATAAAAAATCAAATAGTTTATATATGAATGCTTGTATGTGTATGTTCAGGAGAGTTCACCCTGACAATTGTGATGGTTAGATCGCTAACCGTTTTACTGACGGGATAATATGAGCTAGGGGTGAGTAGAACAAAGCTTACCTCCCCATATAATTGTGATATTTACATTGCTAGCAGCTGTGCCGATGGGATAATATCGATTAGGGGCAGGTAAGGGTCGTTCCATCCTAGATAATTGCGATGTTTTGATCATTAATCATTGTGCCAACGGGAGCCGACGGGGCAAGTTCTGTTGAGGGTGTGTTTGATTTTGTTGACTGTGATCCTCAGAGACAAAAATGTATGTGTTGGAATAGAACCAAAATAATTTTTATTTTTTGCAAATGGAGGTATATATACCCATTATAGGATTAACTTGAAAGGAAAAAAATAAACACATGATATAATAGAAATGAACAGAAATCAAATTGAATATAATAGAAAAAAGGAAGGAAATCAAAGAAAATGATGCAGAATAATCATAATTAAATAATGACTATTACTAGTCATTAAAATATTCTATTACTCTTCAAATTGAAGCATAAATATCAATCATTTTCAACTTGGACCTGAAATCATGGAATAGTGGCCAATACTAGATAACACAAACGGAATGCAAATTTCCCTTGAATCGAGTTTTTTTTAATGAAGTGCCGGTCAATCTCACCATTCTTGGTGCAATCTTGTTGTATCGGATTGTGAGCAATACTAATGGTTGTCTTGTTATCACAAAACAACTGTAGGTGGATGAAGAATGATATACACAGTTCTCAAAACATGATGCGTAACCAGAGAGTCTCACAAATTCCTTGTGACATGGATCAAAATTTTGTTTCGACATTGTTCCGGGCAACAACACTTTTTTCTTTGTTTTTCCACGTGACCAGGTTTCCTCAAACAAATGAGCAGTGCATCGAGTAGATCGTCGATCATGGACGGATCCGACCCAATCAACATTTATGAAAACATCAATATTGCGAGAGGTGTGGCAGGAAAAAAATACAGACTTGAGCCCAATGTGCCTTTTAAATAGTGGATAATCCAGTGAACAGCTTGAAGATGATGCTCATAAGGGTTATGCATGAATTGACTTACTATCCCAACTGCGTGGCATATGTCAGGGCGTGTATGTGTAAGGTATATAAGTTTCTCCACAAGGCGTTGGTAGCTAGTTTGTTTACAGGAATTGCGTCTTGAACATCAAGAAGCTTTTCATTTGGATCTATCAGGATAGCTATTGGTTTGCAAAAAAATAAAATTTTTTAAGTCAAAAGCATAATGACATATTTCCGCTGAGATAGACAAGTGCTTTGAGATGACGAAGCAACTTTCATGCTTAAGAAGTATCGAAAAGATTCCAAGTACTTCATCTCAAAGGAGGCCACAAAAATGCCTTTCAGAGATTCCAATGCTAGTAGATCTTTTTTTCTTAGAACAATATCAACAACATAAATGATAAGGATAACTATCTGGATGCTAGAGGAATGTCGGAAGAAGTTTGTGTGGTTTGATTGAGTTTAAGTGAATCCATGGCCTACCATGACCTTTGTGAACTTACCGAACAATGCTCGTGGTGATTGCTTCAGCTCATAGATGAATTTTCGCAATCTACAAACTTGCCTCTGGGAGGCAGCAGAGTCAAAGGCCTGAAGAAGGGCCATGTAAACCTCTTGTATAAGATCCATTTAGGAACGTATTTTTGGCATTAAGCTAGAATAAGGGCCAATCCAAATTCACTTTCAGGGATAAGCAACCCGAATGGTGTTTAATTTAGCCACTGGAGCAATTTTCTCATTATAGTCATCTTTGTAGGTCTACGAGTATCCTTTGGCGACCAACCGTTTCTTGTTGCATTCAAAGGATTCATCAAATTTAAATTTGATGCTAAAATCCACCTGCATCCCACTGATTTCTTGCCTAAAAAAAGATCAACCATTTCCCAAGTATGTTTTCGCTTAAGGGAATTCATCTCCTCCATTACAGCAACTTTCCAGGCAAGGTCTGTTAAATTAGCCTCAATAGCAGATGGAAGCTAATGATTTGTCAGGGCCATAACAAATATTCTAATACTCTATAATTTGGCGATAATATCCGAAAAGAGGCGGGGTCTATTTGGGGCAGGTGCAGCTTCTTAGCTACAGCTGCGTAGCTCCAAGAAGCTATTGCGGGAAAACTTGCTGTCTGTTTATTGTAGCTGTGTGAAAACAACTGTGAAACATTTGTTTCTGGATAAACTGTTCTGCTCCTGTTTAGGAAAGCTGTTTAAAACAAAACTATTACAGCCACATATTTGATACTTCAGAAGCAAAATTTTATTTCAAAACAGAGGAAAATTTAGATTCACTACTCACTTAACAACGAGTACCAAAAGTGCTAAAAAAATTAATAAAATTACAAGTAAAATAATGATGATATTATTTTTAATATGAAGGCGATGTATGTCTCGTCCTAAACTGTCATCCAATGATGTTATCAATTCATGATCACTTTCAGCGTAAAAAGATACGTAAAAAATGACATAAAAACCAATCTTTAGGCATTAAAAAAATCAAGATGGGATCTTTCTCAAAATAATCATGTATAAACTAAATTATTGATTGTATATTTATTATATATTCAATTTCAATAAGGTGATTGGATAGAGTAGCAAACCATGGACATGGTGCATTAGGCCATAAAGAGCTTTATTGAGAAGGTAAACATGGTGGGGCGCTCAGAATTTACAAAACATTAAGGTTGAGTCATATAGATAGTTTCTATGACATGTCTATGAAGGAAAGCATTAGAGACATCGAGTTGGAGTATGAACCATTTGTTAGTGAGAGCAATTGTAATAAGAACTCAAATGATGTGCTTTCGTGCTGAGAATGAAGGTTCCTTGTAATTCCTTATAATCCAACCTAAGATATTACTTGAAGCCTTGTGCTATAGGTGTGAAGATTAGAATCATTCACATCAATCCCTCTCTCTTTAACAAAAGCCTTACCCTCAAGGTTAAGGTTGGGAAACGTTTGTGAAAATTGGAAAGAGAAACCTTAATGGAATATTACATTGGCAATCACTCCCATTGTATTGACAATTTCTGTTCGCAATTGATTTCCTTAAGTTGTTCGTGAGAGAGTAGACTGACAACCAGTTGAACTAGTAGTTGTTGGTAATGTTGTTGAATAAAACGTGATATTTAAACAATATCATCTCAATAGGAAAACAAGGAAGATCGGATGAATTTTTTATTGTGGTGGAAGATAGAGGTGTAATTTTTCACAAAAGCTTACCTTCGTCCATGCTTAATGGCCCTAAAATCTTTCCCCTGTAGGTAACTGCCCGCATTTGATTAGAACTAGTGGATATGCTTTATTACAAAGGATGGCGGCGAATAGGTTTACCTTGTTTGTGGTTTATGGCAGGCTGTCCCTGTACGCGGCGATCCCCCTCCTCGAATTCCCTACAACCTCAAACAGGATTGTATCTCTAGCATTCGATAACGAAGGTGATGTGGATTTGGGCAAAAAACGGGAGGGCGGAAGTGCTGTCGGTGAGGTTCTGGAATGCGACGACGTCAGAGGTGTAGTGCGATGAGAGGTCAGCAAGCGTACCTTTTGATCTTTTTCTCCTCCATGATGACGACGATGGGCTACGAAGAAGGAAGACAAAAAGGGGGAACGGGGGTAAAAAGCCGATCGACGAAGCTGGGCCGCAGGTAAGGGGGAGCTTTTCGTGTTCTGGGTAAGCCGCGGGACGCCGCGACGGCACCATCGCCCAAAATGGAGTAAAATAGAGACCGGTGCCACGCCGCAGGCCCNGAATTTAAATTTGATGCTAAAATCCACCTGCATCCCACTGATTTCTTGCCTAAAAAAAGATCAACCATTTCCCAAGTATGTTTTCGCTTAAGGGAATTCATCTCCTCCATTACAGCAACTTTCCAGGCAAGGTCTGTTAAATTAGCCTCAATAGCAGATGGAAGCTAATGATTTGTCAGGGCCATAACAAATATTCTAATACTCTATAATTTGGCGATAATATCCGAAAAGAGGCGGGGTCTATTTGGGGCAGGTGCAGCTTCTTAGCTACAGCTGCGTAGCTCCAAGAAGCTATTGCGGGAAAACTTGCTGTCTGTTTATTGTAGCTGTGTGAAAACAACTGTGAAACATTTGTTTCTGGATAAACTGTTCTGCTCCTGTTTAGGAAAGCTGTTTAAAACAAAACTATTACAGCCACATATTTGATACTTCAGAAGCAAAATTTTATTTCAAAACAGAGGAAAATTTAGATTCACTACTCACTTAACAACGAGTACCAAAAGTGCTAAAAAAATTAATAAAATTACAAGTAAAATAATGATGATATTATTTTTAATATGAAGGCGATGTATGTCTCGTCCTAAACTGTCATCCAATGATGTTATCAATTCATGATCACTTTCAGCGTAAAAAGATACGTAAAAAATGACATAAAAACCAATCTTTAGGCATTAAAAAAATCAAGATGGGATCTTTCTCAAAATGATCATGTATAAACTAAATTATTGATTGTATATTTATTATATATTCAATTTCAATAAGGTGATTGGATAGAGTAGCAAACCATGGACATGGTGCATTAGGCCATAAAGAGCTTTATTGAGAAGGTAAACATGGTGGGGCGCTCAGAATTTACAAAACATTAAGGTTGAGTCATATAGATAGTTTCTATGACATGTCTATGAAGGAAAGCATTAGAGACATCGAGTTGGAGTATGAACCATTTGTTAGTGAGAGCAATTGTAATAAGAACTCAAATGATGTGCTTTCGTGCTGAGAATGAAGGTTCCTTGTAATTCCTTATAATCCAACCTAAGATATTACTTGAAGCCTTGTGCTATAGGTGTGAAGATTAGAATCATTCACATCAACCCCTCTCTCTTTAACAAAAGCCTTACCCTCAAGGTTAAGGTTGGGAAACGATTTGTGAAAATTTGAAAGAGAAACCTTAATGGAATATTACATTGGCAATCACTCCCATTGTATTGACAATTTCTGTTCGCAATTGATTTCCTTAAGTTGTTCGTGAGAGAGTAGACTGACAACCAGTTGAACTAGTAGTTGTTGGTAATGTTGTTGAATAAAACGTGATATTTAAACAATATGATCTCAATAGGAAAACAAGGAAGATCGGATGAATTTTTGATTGTGGTGGAAGATAGAGGTGTAATTTTTCTCAAAAGCTTACCTTCGTCCATGCTTAATGGCCCTAAAATCTTTCCCCTGTAGGTAACTGCCCGCATTTGATTAGAACTAGTGGATATGCTTTATTACAAAGGATGGCGGCGAATAGGTTTACCTTGTTTGTGGTTTATGGCAGGCTGTCCCTGTACGCAGCGATCCCCCTCCTCGAATTCCCTACAACCTCAAACAGGATTGTATCTCTAGGATTCGATAACGAAGGTGATGTGGATTTGGGCAAAAAACGGGAGAGCGGAAGTGCTGTCGGTGAGGTTCTGGAATGCGACGACGTCAGAGGTGTAGTGCGGTGAGAGGTCAGCAAGCGTACCTTTTGATCTTTTTCTCCTCCATGATGACGACGATGGGCTACGAAGAAGGAAGACAAAAAGGGGGAACGGGGGTAAAAAGCCGATCGAAGAAGCTGGGCCGCAGGTAAGGGGGAGCTTTTCGTGTTCTGGGTACGCCGCGGGACGCCGCGACGGCACCATCGCCCAAAATGGAGTAAAATAGAGACCGGTGCCACGCCGCAGGCCCACCGCAATGCCAAAAACACCCATAGTTTGCCACAGGATAGAGAGAGCATGCCTAATTGCGTACCTTACAAGAGGAACTGACTTTCTCATTTTAATTCAGAACAGTGTTGGGGATGTCGTCCAGAGGGAGTTCAGGGTCCAACAAGGGGTTAGTGAGCTCTTGAGTAGGTGCATCAGAACGAGTGCGTTGAGCGTAGATACGGAGAGTGGGAGGGTATGCAGGTGGAATCAGAGTAACTGAAGGCTCTTTTGTGGTAGGAGAGATGGGTGACGTGGGGGAACATCCACAGGAGTAGGGTAAGGAATGGTGTCCAAGAATTCTAGGTCTCGCTCAATTGAAGTCGAGTTAGGAAAGTAGGGAACACTTTCGAAAAGAGAGACATCAACACTCATATAGACCTTATTTGTGGTAGGGTCAAAACAACGACACCCCTTTTGAGTAGCAGAGTATCATAGAAAAACACATTTTATGGATCTTAGATTAAATTTACTCTGAGTTGGGGCTATGTTATGAACAAAAAGTGTGGCACCCAAACATTTTGGGTCTAAAGTGGAGAAGTCCCATTTGATAGGAATGACCGATGTCAAGACTGATAAAGGGGTACAAAAGTTGTGAATTTTTTAGGGGACCCTTTTTATGAGATTAGTGACAATGGGAATGACATCATTCCAAAAATGTTTTGGGATATTGAAGTGAAACATAATGGAGCGGGTGACCTTAAGGAGATGGTTTTTTCTCTTGGCAACTCCATTTTGTTGAGGAGTGTCGGGAAAAGAGCTGTGATGGAGGATGCCCTTACTTATCAAGAATTCTTCTAATATAAAGTTAAAAAATTCACGATCATTGTCAGTTCGATGGACTTGAATAAAAGCTTTGAATTGAGTCAAACTAAAGGTGTGGAAGTTTATGAAAGTGATTGCAGTTTCAGATTTATCTTGTAAAATATAAACCAATGTCGTCCGAGTGTGATCATCAATCAAAGTAGGAAATCACCATTTATTTGTGTAGCTAGAGATGCGAGAGGACTCCCATAAGTCACTGTGAATAAGAGAAAAAGAGCGAAAGGTGTGTAATTGTGGGGTGGATAAGGGACACAAAGATGTTTAACTAGCTGACAAGTTCCACATATGAAATTAGTAGGATTTTTTTAAGTAAACATTAACAGATACAATTGCTTTAGATATTAGAAAGTAAGATGACCCAAACGACAATGTAACATCACAATAGAATAATCAGTGGGCTAAGATAAACTGCAATTACTTGGTGGAGTGTCTTGATTCTCTGTGTTTTTCACTTGGAAGAAGTAGAGCCGTCAACCCGCTTAGCAATTCAAATCATCATCCCCAAACAACAATCCTGAAAGACACAGAAATCAGAGGAGAAATTAGCAATGCAGTCAATATCATGTCAGTTTACTGACAAATAAAATGTTACATTTCAGCAGAGGTATTTGTAACACAGATTCCAACGTTAAACCTGTTGTTAAAACAATAGACCCTTTACCAGTAATAGAACTTTGAGACCCGTCAAGATTTTTAACATTTATGCTGAGAAGACTTGAGAGTATCTAGTCATGTGATTTGCAGCACTTGAATCAATGATTCATGGACTATAAGGGGCAAAAGAACTGAGTGCCATAGGATTTGTACTTCGACGACCGTTAGAGGTTGACGGAACGGAAGAGAGCATTTGGATCCAATCATCTTGATTAGTTGCCCCATTTGACTCTTAAGAGAATTGAAGGATTCTGGATTGTTTTGGGTAGAGGTCGGTTGTATCGTGTTGGATTCAAATGCCTTGGTGAGACCGTTGGCAGCGAAAAATTTGGTTGAAGCTTTGGACGTAGGTATCCCGTGGAGCTTCCAACACTTCTCTCGCGTGGGATGACCAACCCAGGGCTGAGAACTATTAGATACCAAGGCGGATGCTTCGGTCAATACAGTAGAAACACTAAGCATGAAAAATCTCTGGCTCTCTTCAAGACGAATCTTAGTGAAAGAAGCACGAGAAGCAAGAGGATCCCGACCAAGGATACATCCCCAGACTTCGTCAAGATCTTTGTTGAGGTTTGCCAGAAATTGGAACATACTGTCCTACAATATTCTTGTAGAGAGATATGTCATCTGGAGATTCTCAAGTGTAGTCATAATATAGATCTCATTCTATCCCTAATGCAACTAGATTATTGTAGTGTTGGGTCCCGATCTTGAATCATTGTTTTGCTTCACAAATTTTCTTGGACACCTCATTGAGTTGGTTGAAAATCCTTATATCCAAGTAGGTATCATGATCTGCCGTCTAGAGGGCACTAGCGGAAGGAACATGTATGATCGGCCAACCGAAGTCTCCATGGAGTTGATCAATCATGACATGGCCTTGGAATTCTGCACTTCCTAAGCTCCATACGCCAGATCAATCCTTGGAGTTTCATGCATCATACCAGTAAGATGATCGTATTTCCCACATCCTTTGATGAACAAAGACACTGATTGGGGCTACAAGAGAAAGTGTCATTTAGTTTATGGTTTGTGATAAAAAAGTTCATGTTGTTTTCTTGTCCTTCAGTTTGCATAGGAACGAAGTTTGAAATTGATCTGTCGGTAAACTCAAGAACATCTTATGATGAGTCAGTTATGGAGAAATCCGTTGTGATTCCGATTCAGCCAAATGAGATATTATGTTTTTGAAACTTTGTAAAGTTTTTGTTGCTTGCCTCTGGAAGGGTTCTCTTTGGATTTGGTCGGTTGGAAGTACTTTAGGTGACAGGAGTAGAGGTTCTAGATGGAAAATCCAGAAACAAAGGTTTTGAAGTAGATGAGTCCTTAGTGCGGGGAACTGCGACAAAATTGAAGCGGGAATTCCCTACATCAGCAGTCTTTTATAGCATTGCGGGAACCTGTGACATCCTACTCCAGTGCAGGATGTGGGAAGCAACCTACAACATATTGGAATTGGGATACAGGATCTAAAATTCCATACATCGGTAGTCTATTGTAGCAGTGCGGGATCCGTGATTCAGAAACTGTGTGGAAGCAGGAAGCAACCTGCGTCTGAGAAAGACCAATAGGCTGAAGTAGTGTGGGATACAGAAGCATGAAGCAGTGCGACAACCTATGCCAAACCTGAAACGTGGACAGAGTGCATAAGTTCTGGTTCCTGGAATCATGCCTAGCTGGCTGCAGGTAGAGACTGACAACTAGATTAGGGCTATGACTCTGATTCCATGTTGGAATATAACTAGAATAATGCTTATTAATACAAAGAGGAGAATATATACCCATTTCAAGATCAATCGGAAAAAAAAAACTCATGTTGTAATAGAAAGGGAAAAAATAAACTGAATATAATACAAAAAAGGAATCGAAGGANTCTTATTAATACAAAGAGGAGAATATATACCCATTTCAAGATCAATCGGAAAAAAAAAAAACTCATGTTGTAATAGAAAGGGAAAAAATAAACTGAATATAATACAAAAAAGGAATCGAAGGAAATAATTCAAAATTAAATAATGACTATTACTAGCCATTAAAATATTATAATATTATGTAAAGAATATAAAGTAGAGGTAAAAGTAAAGATAAATACATATAGAAGATTAGCGTATGGTTTATTTAGAAAAAGGTTATTGATGCATTAATATATATTGGATTGCTTATAAAATTATGAAAGACTAGCCTATTATAAAATTTTATATAGGCTAACATATATTGTGAATTCTTTTCTTTGGATTATTGTAGTTCAGAAGTGTGATTACTCCCGAGTTATCTTTGGATAATTCATTATGTTGCTTTCATATTATTTATAGGTTTTAAACATTTGTAAAAGATAAATAGGAGATAAGCAAATATATACAAGAGCTAAGAACAACCAAAAATGTATAAATTTCAACTTGTAAATTTTAATTATTTTTTTAGTGGCTCTTTTATGTATTATTTGAATATTAAATTATTAATGATAAAATTATAATAACAATGAATTGATTTCCACTATTTGACCTTCAATTCACATCTTGGTTAACTCCAAGCTTCAGACCGTGACTTTAAAGAAATAGGTTAAGATTAAGAATAAATTAGAAAAACATTTATCTTAATTAATAATAAGTAATGATTTAATCAAATAAAAGACAAATGAAAATGTCTAAATAGTTTAGTTAGAATTTTTGTGAAATAGAAACAAGATTGATAGGAATTAATTAAATATGCTTGTGTTTTTATCGGTTAAAAAAATGAATTAGATTGATCCAAGGAAAAGGATAGTTGACTGCACTGTACAGATGGGTAAATATTTTTATTTTACAATAGTTTTAATGATTATGATAGTTGAATAATTTAATATTTCCCTGCTTTTCTTTTAAAATGCAAAAGATCTTGTTTTTCTTTTAAATATTAAATATATGAAAAGAAAAAAAATGAAATATATGCATGCATATGAGAGTCACCCCTGGATGGTACTGACAGAGGAATGTACTTTACTCGTGCATGAAAATGAAAATGAAACTGGTTGCCTACCTTTATGTTGGGTTGAAAAATGTTAAGCATATATTTTTTTAAAGTATATATTTAGGCAATAATTCTCAATAATGAAATGTGTAACATAAATAAATGGAATTAATTTTTTTTGCTGCTTTATTGTACAACACAATTCTTGTTACACATTTGGTTCATGAATATTTAGTTGGACTTATTGGTATCATTATTAGATTTTCTTTATAATTCGAATACATCAAATCTGTCTCTCTTTTTTTTCACCGTGTAAGTGGTTATCCAATGCAAATGCTAAGGTGGCCAACCCATTTTGATGCCTAAGCCACTTATTTGTGACAAATGGGTGGCTTTCTTAGGTTACATTTGTGTTTCTGTGATCAATCAACTCCATACTCTTAGGAATCTATTTTAGGTAATTTTATTGCAAGTTGATGTTATTATTTCTCATATTTCAAGGTCATCAATGTGGCTAGGATGATGACATGGACATTACTATAATAATTCTTAAATGAATTTTTTTTCTCGTTAACCCTCATGCATTACATATTGTTGCATATATATAATAAATATATATAATAATGAAAGTAAATCAATTATGAATCCCTTCAAAATAAAAAAAAGAACAGAAAAAAGAAATCTCTAATAAAGGAAACATAATTATTGAAAAATATTATGAAAAAAAGAAACAAGTTCCTTCCTAAGGCGGATTGACACTTTCCAGTGCTCTCCCTCAAGCTTGGTTTTATATATTTTACAAATCAAGCTTGGACTCTAATTCATCATGATTGACTCTTGTTAGTGCTTTGGTGGGAATATCAATAGTTTGAAGTCTTGTAGGAACATAGTTGAGTTGAATAAATGATGATTGACTCTCGTTGATCTGTGTTTTATTCTTTCATAATGCACAAAATTTTGGCTATACTAATAGTTGTTTGGCTATCATTGAACATCTTTGTTGTATCTTTCATCTCAACCTTAAATTCCTTTAATAGTCTTTGAATCCACATTCCCTCACATATTTCTAGTGTAAGAGCACGATATTCATATTTTGCACTACTCTGAGAGTACAGTTTGCTTTTTTTTATTTCACCACTTGACAAGATTGCCCTGTACGTATGAACAATATCCAGTGGTTAATTTTCTGTCAGTTACCTTTCCTACTCAACTAGCATCTGTGTCTATCTTAATCTTGCAGTTTTTAGATCTTTTGAAGAGTAAACCATCATGCCTCATTTATATTATTTACTTGTGAAGTTCCCAAGATANCGTGTCTATCTTAATCTTGCAGTTTTTAGATCTTTTGAAGAGTAAATCATCATGCCTCATTTATATTATTTACTTGTGAAGTTCCCAAGATATCAATGTGAATTATAAATAAATAACGTGAAGGTTTGTATTGCAAATTGGAAGATAAATGACTAGTATTTTTTGCAAGTTGACAAATTTTACATTGATAAAAATTAAATTTTTTAATAATAAATAAATGCGGAAACATATTTTCTTTGTGTGCAAAATTTGGATGACCAGTACGACGATGGCTCAACATGACTTGACTTTCAACTGAAAAAAAAAGTTTAAACTGGGCTCATAAATACAGCTTGATGGTTGATATTGCTTACTGATGAATTTATCTTCNAGTTTAAACTGGGCTCATAAATACAGCTTGATGGTTGATATTGCTTACTGATGAATTTAT
>JXCR01133240.1:20674-34809 GCA_002079205.1 Phalaenopsis hybrid cultivar
TTTTTCACACCGTCAGTCATAGGAGATGAGGTCGGGTCAAAATGATAACTAAAGATGTTGGATATGCAGAGAGCCGGTCAAAATGTAGAGAACGCCTTGGCTTTGACCTCGATGCTTTAGGGGATGGTAGAGATGAGCAATGACTGAGTATCAAACAGATCGCAGAAAGTGCTCGTCTGCGATCCTAAACCTGGCTTTCTGAGCAATGATAGATCAGATGTAGGATTTGATCACAAGAGCTTAATCACAATTTCACGATCTGTTTGAACGGAGAGGACGAGCACTTTCTGCGCTGTTAGCAACTCGTGCAAATGGAGAGCAAGATCGTTGTCGCTAGATATGCCGAAGAAAACGTCACTGGAAGTAGTGTGGGAACGAATTGACGGGTTATAACGATCCAGTGTGCAGGTGAGGAGCGAATGACGGGATACTACAATCGATTGTGATATGTTTGAATTGGTCGAGGGAAAGATTCAAATGAAGGGATACTTCTTAATCTCCCTTAGCGCAGCTGTTCTGGGACAAATAATAGGGCTTTTCATGCTGTCGGTCATAGGTGATGGAGGTTGGTTCAAAACAATCGTTGTATACACAAAGAACTAGTCGAGGCGCAGAGAACGCCTTAGCTTCGACCTCGATGATTTAGAGGACGGTATAGACGAGTTACGGCTGAGGAATAGGGCTATGGTCACAAAAGAAGTAGGTTGGCTGGTTTGATACCACAGAAAAATTTCTAAAAGAATTTTACTTCTAGTTAACTCTCATGCATTACACCTTATTATGTGTGTGTGTGGGTGTGTGGGTGTGGGTGTGTGTGTGTGTGTGTGTGTGTATAAAATACGAAAAAGATAGAGAAATATTGCATGAGAGGGCCTAAAAGAAGCCTAACTCATACAAAACACACACAAAACTCAAATAAAGCAAAGATACATAAAAGAAAAAAACAAAAAGTCACAAATGGAAACTAAAGTGTTAGGGACGTCTCACTTTAGTCATCCTGCCTCTAGTTCGCGGAAGTGAGCTGGCTAACAAATTAGTAAGGTGAGTATCATTGCCCGTAGTAACTGAAGTATCATCCATCAAATTCCTGAGCTCAAGTAGATTTTCATTTTTCTTCTTCTTCTTGGATGTGTAGACCTGTGATTCCTCATCCGATGATTGAATCATTTGATCAATAGATTCCAAAGGTGGTCAAACAGTTGTAGGTCGTTGCACATCATGATCCCCATGAGCCTGAGTAATACTAACATCTTTCTGGACCTGATGAGACAATAGTGAAATGGTAGAAGTATTTTCACTTGTATTATCGGTGATAGGTTCTAAGCCAGGCGGGGTCTGGGGAATCTCTCTTTCCCCCACGATAGGAGTTTTCAAAGACAGGGGAGCTACAAGTGGGGACTGAATGGTTGACATATTGACTGCGGGTAAAGTGACGACTTCCGGGGTATCCTTCCGATGATCAATAGTGTCAAAAACTTGCAGCTGATCTAAAGGAGATGGAATCACATTCTCTAGCGGAGCAGTTTGTTTTTTTGGTCTGAGATAGGGGTGTAGATGATGACATTGAGAACTGGAATGTCCGAAAATATGACAGTTCGAATAATACGGCGGAAAAGGCTCAATCTCTACCTTCTTCAAATATTCTTAGTATTGTGTGCCAATCAGATTTCATTAGAAGCGGGTGTAGTGATTTCTCTTTCAACAAGTATTTTGGCTTCAGATTGACGGGAATGATTAAAAGTAGGAATGTCCGTCTTTAGTGGCTTTCCATAAGCTAAGGCAATAGAGTACAACACTTTTTAAGAAAAATAATGAAATTTCAGACCAGGGAGGCAAATCCAAACTAGAATGATTGGTGGTTCCGTCTGTGGGTCAAAATTTGCATACCATTTCAGAACCTTCATTGCTCTGTTATCAATTCATATTATACTTCTAGAACATAAGCACATGTAATCATCTTCATTACTAATTTGAATAAGAATGTGTCTCCCATCTGATAATCCAATTTTCCACTCCCCAACAAGGTGCATAAGTTCAAATTCTTTGCGAATGAGCCCTATTTTGGGATGATCATATAGAAATTTCCCAACCAAATTCAGACGACAGGATGAAGCAAGTTGAATACTTTCAGCTTCTGTAAAAAATATGGCAGACTTCCCATTATTTCTAACAGGTTTCTTGATGTCCTCTGCCTACTCAAACGAAGGAGGAAAAGATGGCTATTTAGGTGTGTCTNCCATATAGAAATTTCCCAACCAAATTCAGATGACAGGATGAAGCAAGTTGAATTCTTTCAGCTTCTGTAAAAAATATGGCAGACTTCCCATTCTTTCTAACAGGTTTCTTGATGTCCTCTGCCTACTCAAACGAAGGAGGAAAAGATGGCTATTTAGGTGTGTCTGAGGCGTGGACACCTACAAGGATAGCTGCATACGATCTGTCCGAAGCCATCGAAAGCTTTGAAAGAAAGAAGAGGACACTGTGAGCGCAGAGAAGCCGCAGAGGAGCGCAACCGCAAGAGGGAGCCGCAGAGGAAGGACGTGAGACGTGAGACGAGTCGCAGAGGCGCGAAACGGGCCGCAGAAGAGCCAAAGAGCGCGAGACGTGTCTCAGACCCGGAGAAGAAGGGTGGAAGACAAACGGAATCGAGCGCGAGAGCGAAGCCGTAATGTCTGAGAGCCGGAGAAGATGAAATGAATCGAGCACAAAGACGACCAAAGTCGTAAGTGCTGCTAGGGTTATCCATCGGGCGAAACCCTAGCAAAGCCGAGCGGGAAGGAAGATGCCATCATATATATACATATATATATATATATATATATATATATATATATGTATAGTTCCATTAGATGTATTTTTTAGTGACATTTGAAGAAATCAGGTTAAACTAGGCACTTTAACTTATCCTTAGTGTGGCTTCCACTGAGGCTTGGTCATATGGGAAGATTTTGTCCTGTTTAACTCTTTTTCCTTGACTTTAATCTTACATCAAATTCTACCACTCACCTAGAGGTCTCCCATACATCCTTGGCTGCCCGTGTCACCAATCTAGAAGCCATCGTTCCATAAGCTAAGGCTAGGTCAACTTGGTACCTTAGCCAAAGCTTGAACTGCTACTTTAGCAGAAGGTCTCTTTGAGCTTCCNTCACACTCCAAGGCTAGGTCAACTTGGTACCTTAGCCAAAGCTTGAACTGCTACTTTAGCAGAAGGTCTCTTTGAGCTTCCGTTTTGGGTAATGGTAATTGTTGGATCTATTATCCTCTAACGGGTAATCTCTAATTTTTGATTTCGTTAACTTTCTTGATTTGAGATTTAATAGGAAGTAGGTAAATATCAAGGATTATTATATATTTGGTGCGAAAAGCCTATACTAATGTGTTAATATAACCAGTTGCTTTGAATTACAATGCTTAGCATTTCCCATGTAAGAAGCATTTCCCATGTAAGAACCGGCCCTATTAATCCCTATAATTAGTGAAATCATTCATAACAGACTATTCCACATTCAAATTAGCACTTGGCCTTTACTGCTAGCCTGTATATAAAGGGCAATTTTTTATTTCTTCGGACTATTGACTTATTGTAGGAAACTTATTTTCAAGAAAGTTGTGTTATTTGCTTGCCGATATTTCAGTGCTAATGGCTGAAATGTGTTTTATACATGAATGATATATTTTTTTGCATAAGTATAGCATGTATTCCAACCTTTAGTTTGCCAAACCCTCTGAAATGGGGGTTTTTTTTTAATCTTCTGAATTTTATTCTTGAATATCATCTTGCCCAAATCAGCCTTTGTTCATTAAGTCGAAGGTATAATAAGTTACATGAGAGTGATATGATGAACTAAGTGTTCTTCATGAGACTAGAATTTAAATAAATAAGAGTTGCGATCAGATAGATGAGCTAAAGCGTTAGAAATCCATTTTTGGCTGATACAAATGCATAACCTAATTGCTATAAATTCCACCCTACCTCCTACATCTACATGTTCCACTTTTTTGGAGTCGAATGCTGACTTGTCTTACCTAAACCCCGGAAAAGATTAACACTTAAGAATAAATAGGTAAATAATCGGGATACCATAGGATATTTTTAGGAGAACTAAAATTGAGATACGCTCCTATGATTTTTTAAGATGAATATATTGGTCCTACTCAGATGTATTCGGTCAACATCTTAGCAAAAGAGAAGTGATTATGAAAAAACAATCTCACTTGAGTGGAGATAAAGGTAACGCTTGAATCCAATTATTGCTCAAGCCATCATGCCAATAAATTCTATTGACAACTTCTAACTCTCAAGGCAAAGAACCTTTCAGGGTCTTGAGTGTCTTAATAGTTTTTTAGACTTAGTTTCTAGGGCTAATTGTGCTCATATTGATTAGCAATAGTTGATTAATTTGTCATTTGTCTTAAACATTAGGAATGTACTACAGTTTGACTCCCAAACATAATGGATAATTTGCATTGTCTTTATGGTGGAAAAACAAAGGGCTACTTTATTTTCTAAACGTGGGAGCGATGCTACTATTGCTACACGGGCGAATTACTAGGCCTACCATATCACTATCGATAATCAAACTATTAGGGCTCCTTTGAGGCGTATTACATATGGTTTGAGCTAAGCTATTGCTCGGCCTCTTTTCTTGGCTTAAACCCTACATAAAAATACTCTGCCCCCCTAAATATCTCCCACAGCTTAGCCATCTACAACAATAACTGGAAGTCTTGAACCTACACTTCTAAGGTTAGGTCATCTCCTCTCTCTCTCTCTCACTCGCACACGCGCACACATACATCTCTCTCTTTCTCTCTCACTCTCACACGCGCACACGCACACGCACACATACATTTTCTATTTGTGACATTGAAAAACACATCCTGAAGCAATTTCTCTCACACTCTCTCTATTCAATACCCTATGCTTCTATCCCTGTTCTCCTTAATTCTTCCTCTTTTATATTCTCCTGCAGTCAAAAGGAGGAATCAAGTCATTTTCAATGATACATGTTTTATTTTTAGTGGCATTTACATATATACCACACAATTCTTATGCATTTACATGCATACTATTCAAATCCTTAACATCACATAAAAAATACCATCATCACAATCTTTATAAAGTGAAATAGACCTTTTGATTCAATAGATTTTTGACACCAAGATGTCATAAGCATTAATATCAAATATGGGGTCTTAGATGTGTAAATACATAAGAGTTATGTGAGATGTCTGTAAATTGAACTTTTTTCTTTATCTAGGCATCTAATTGTCATTAAATTACGCTCCTCAGATTGTAGCTGTTCTCCTCTAACAAGGAACATTTCTGATCAACGCAGGTTGATGAGATGATGAAAAACATGGAAAGAGCTGAGGACCGCTACTCGAAAGCAGCTTGTTTGTTACACTTCCTACTTGCTGAGGCTCCGTCCCTTGTCCTGAACCCGCCACTTTCCTTGACGAGTTCCGATCGATTCCGCCTCCGGACATATTTTGACATGATCAGCAATAGACGTTGCCAGTCACGCATAGCCTCTCCGTAGACGGTTGGAACTTGCTTGACTTCACCCAAACATCGCCACCACATGTAGAGTAATTATTTTGCCCGCTGGCGGTAGCTATGTTCAAGTGCAATTTATCATTTCTGCATGTTCATTACATATATGACTCACCTGCATTTTAGAGTGACAGGTACTTTAATTTTAAGTGTACTACTATTAAGGTAACAACGAATTCTTGATTCTAGTTACTGCTTATCGAATGATATATTGAACTCATGCAGGATAAATAAATTTTAGCAAGAAATATTTTAGAAATTAGTTTTTTACGGACATCCTATTAATCAGAATGCATTTCCATACAACCATCTTTTGGGTGACCAATTTTTTTCATATTGATGAGAAGGAAACATTTCCAATGGATTTCTTTTAAAAAATATAATCTACTTTTTGTATTTAAAAAATCTTGATTTAGTACCTTGAATTGGCATGCTTGAGAGGATCTCATGAGTAAACACATATCTAAGTTATTTATTTATTTATTTTTGGAATAGATGCGGCTTACACCACCACATTTAATGGATTAAGCAATTAAAATTATAATCATAAATGTATAATCAAATCATAGCTCAAAGAAAAAGGACGATGTGTTAAATAGTGGACAAAAGAAAGGCAAAATAATTGTGCCCCTCTCCCACCATCTCCTTGACAAGAGAAAGAATAGGGCTAAGAAAATCCATGCTGTACATGATGGTAATAAAAGGCAAAATTACTTCAAATTTATGATGACTACCAAGCTTATAAGTAGGAAAATTTATTCTATCAAGCAAACACTGTCATATGCTTTAATAACAATTATTATCATTTCTCAAAGGCTAAGAAAAGTTGTACTATACAATTTAGTAGCTGACAAGCTCATCTATGAAATTTTTAGTATTATACATGTCATACAAGTAATACAAATTAAAATAAACAGCTCCAAATATTTGGTGTTAGTTTGATCTCTAGTTCATAACTACATACCTGATATACACAGACATTGGAACTTTAAGCTTCTATTTTTAGCTTAAAATAAACCCATTTGAATTGATATTTTAAAGCTGACAGAAAAAATAAATACTCTTAATCTAATTTTATTCCTTTCTTCCCTAAGGTGTTAGGCAAAAAACTAAAATTATAAGCAAATTAAGCCTCTTAATAATTTTTGTTCGACCATGTGAGGTTTTTCCAATTTATATGAAGTTAGGATAAAAAAGAAAAAGATTCTTCATTGAGAAAACTAGTTCTCAAATGCTCAAAATATAAAGGGCACTCAAAAACTAAGTTGACGTAGATCTAATTCTTCAATGTAGAAGCCATCCAAATGACACTAATAATAATAATAATGGGTGCTTCTTAAACCAAATAAGTTGCGACCAACCAAAATAAGGCCTCTTTAAGATTGGATTTGTATAAATCATCCTTTTTTTCACTATAAGAAAACACAGAGAACTAAAAAATTATTATTATTACATAGTTTTCCTAAAAAAAATAAGTTTTTTGGGAAGAAAGTATCCACGTTCTTATGGCACTCGTCTTTGGTGGAACTTTTAATAGAAAGGCTCCACTTTTTAACCCATATTAACCTCCTATTGGTTATCCTTGGCATGCCACACCACCACCATCACCAACACTACAATCATGCCAAACTTATTGTGCCTGCATACTTCATTGGAATCATATTTTTCAAGATAGAGAGAAATATTTTTTCGAAGAAAACTCAATTAACCCTCCCTCGTTGATACCCTATTCAATCCACACAATTAGATCATCCCAAGAGAGAAATGGATCGACTTATTTTTCCTTAATATATATTTCTTAACCAAAGCTAATTATAAAAGACAGAATTAACAAGTTTTTAGTGAGTTAGCCCGGTTCGGTTTCAGCAAATTATAGATATGACCAGCTTTTTATTTATTTATTT
The DNA here is from genome assembly GCA_002079205.1 of Phalaenopsis hybrid cultivar. NCBI lineage: Eukaryota > Viridiplantae > Streptophyta > Magnoliopsida > Asparagales > Orchidaceae > Phalaenopsis > Phalaenopsis hybrid cultivar. The sequence continues at coordinate 28,136 of JXCR01133240.1, forward strand.
ATTTAACTTTTTTATGGATGGGAGAGAGGAAGTTGAATTCATATACAGGTTCAGATTAAAGAGCTTAAACTGACTAAGATATTGATGTAATAAAAATATATATTACTAGCAAATTCCATATAATTGAACCCTAACGTAGTATGTACAGAATGTTGAAATATAAACTTGGTTTTAGTTGTTTAAATAAAGCTTAATTTCTAGAAGCTTATTCTAAATATGTAGTAGGTATGAAATTATTGTGTAGTAGGTGTGGTAGGTGTGGAATTATTGTTTGGTAGGTGTGAAATTATTGTGTGGTTGGTGTGAAATTGTTTGTAACCATTGGATTGTAAATGTGGTGGCACAATCCTAGCCATTAATTTAGGAGGTGCCACTAGTATAAATAGGGGTGGAGTCTTTGTGTATCAAGCCAAGTAAAGATGATAAATAAGAGTGAAGTTTCTTCCATAAGTTGTTTTTAGCCTTTGTCACTTCCTAAAAGCTTCCCCATTCCAACAAAGTGGTATCAGAGCCTAAAGGTTCCATTACAGAGAAATGGCAAACGGTGTCATGGTTTCATTCCAAGTCCCGATGCTTAAGGAAAGCATCTACGACAATTGGAGTATCAAGATGAAGACACTCCTTGGAGCACATGACGTTTGGGAGGTTGTGGAGAAAGGCTACAATGAGCCAAGTGATGAGTTTGCTCTATCCACAACACAAAAAGGATAGCTTACGAGACTTGCGAAAGAGAGACAAGAAGGCTCTCTTCCTCATCTATCAAGCTTTAGAAGAAGATGGTTTTGAGAAGATCTCAAGTGCTAATTAAGCCAATTTAGCATGGAAGAAGCTCGAGGTTTTGTATAAGGGAGAAGAGAAGGTTAAAAAGGTACAACTTCAAACTTTAAGAAGTCAAATTGATGTTTTGCATATGAAAGAAGGTGAGTTGGTCTCCGATTACTTTTTTAGAGTCATTAACATTTCCAATCAACTAAAAAGAAATGGTGAGAAGATAGAAGATGTGGCTATCATGGAAAAGATTCTCCGATCGTTATATTCAAAATTTGATAGTATCACAACCATTATCGAAGAGACAAAGGACTTACAAGCCATGTCGATAGAGCAACTTCTGGGTTCATTGCAAGCCCATGAAGAAAAGAAGAAGATGAATGAAGAGATTGTCCAACAGATGAAAGCTTCAACAACATTAGAAGCTACAATAGAGGACGAGGACAAGGTCATGCTAGCAAGCAAGGATGGAGTGCCAAAAATAACTATGAGAAAGGAGAAAGATCTACAAGAGGACGTGGTCAAGGGCACTCAAACTCGAGGTACGATAAATCTCAATTAAATGCTATAATTGTAATAAGTTCAGGCATTATGAGAAAGAATGTAGAGCACCTAAGTACAAAGTGAATGAAATAGTCAACTACATTGAAGAAAAAAAGAAGAAGATGACACTCTACTTCTAGCATACAAGGACAATGAAAGAGGTGAAGATAGTACATGGTACATGGACACCGGTGCAAGCAACCATATGTGTGGGAGACGAAGCATGTTCGTATAGCTTGACGAATCAGTAAGTGGCAATGTCTCTTTTGGAGATGAGTCCAATATAGAAGTGAAAGACAAAGGTAACATTCTTATCCATCAGAAAAATGGGAAGCATCAATTTATTTCTAATGTTTACTTTGTGCCAAATATGAAAAACCACATCTTGAGTTTAGGACAACTCTTGAAGAAAGGATATGATATTCACTTGAAAGAAAATACTATCTTCATAAAAGACAATATTGGTAACTTGATTGCTAAGGTGCCAATGTCTAAAAATAGAATGTTCTCACTTAACATTCAAAACGATATTGCCAAATGTTTGAAGATCTGTTATAAAGATGCTTCTTGGCTCTAGCATCTTCGATTCGGGCATCTCAACTTTGGAGGACTCGATTTGCTTTCAAAGAAAGAGATGGTGAGAGGATTACCTTGCATCAACCACACTGATCAATTATGTGAAGGATGTTTACTCGAAAAACACTTTAGGAAAAGCTTTCCAAGGGAGTCAAGTTTAAGAGCCCAAAAGCTTTTTGAGCTCATACATACAGATTTTTGTGGTCCAATAAAGCCAAACACACTCGGTAAGAGCAACTATTTTCTTCTCTTCATAGATGATTTTTCACGAAAAATATGGGTGTATTTCTTAAAACAAAAATCAAAGGTTTTTGTAATATTCAAGAAGTTTAAGACAAATGTAGAGAAAGAGAGTGGTCTCAAGATCAAAACTATGCGATCTGATCGAGGAGGAGAATTCACTTCAAAAGAATTTCAAGAATTTTGTGAAGCCAACGGAATACGACGACTTCTAACTGTTCCAAGATCCCCCCAACAAAATGCAGTAGCAGAAAGGAAGAATAGAACCATCCTCAACATGACAAGGAGCATGTTAAAATGCAAGAAATTACCGAAGGAGTTTTGGGCAGAAGCGGTTGCATGTGCTGTTTATTTGGCTAACCAATCACCAACAAGAACTGTGTTAGGAAAGACACCACAAGAAGCATGGAGTGGAAGGAAGCCTGACATCTCTCATCTACGAGTTTTCGGATGCATAATTCATGTACACATACCCGACGAGAAAAGAAGTAAGATGGATGACAAGAGTGAGAAATTTATTTTCATTGGTTACGACAACAACTTGAAAGGCTACAATTTATATAATCCAAATACAGGGAAAACAACCATCAGCAGAGATGTCATATTCGATGAAGGAGGAGAATGGAGACTGGGGACTACATGCTGAGGACTACAACTTTTTCCCATACTTTCAAGAAGAAGACGTAGAGCAGCCAAGGAACGAGCAAGCAAGAGAAGAGCATACAACTCCACAAACAACAAGTAATCAAAACAGCTCATCATCGTCAACTTCAAGAGAAAATTCAAGTGAAAGAGTACCACGCTTCAGAAGATTAGAAGATCTTTATGAGGTAACTAGGAATCAAGATAATCTTACTCTTTTTTGTCTCTTTGCCGACTGTGAACCCATGGACTTCCAAGAAGTCATACAAAGCAAGAAGTGGAAAGATGGAATGGATGAAGAAATCAAGGCGATCGAGAAGAACGACACATGGGAGCTGGCTTCACTTCCTAAAGGGCATAAGACAATTGATGTGAAGTGGGTGTACAAAGCGAAGAAGAATTCCAAAGGAGAAGTTGAAAGATACAAGGCAAGATTGGTGGCAAAAAGCTACAGTAAAAGAGCAGACATCGACTATGATGAGGTATTTTCCCCTGTTGCTCGATTAGAAACTATTAGACTAATCATCTCTTTGGCAGCTCAAAATAAGTGGATAATACATCAAATGAATGTAAAACCTACCTTCTTGAATGAAATACTTGAAGAAAAAGTCTACATTAAGAAGCCACTAGGATATGAAGTCAAAGGGCAAGAAGACAAGGTTCTAAATCTAAAAAAGGCTCTATACGGGCTAAAGCAAGCACCAAGAGCATGGAGTAGTCGAATAAACAAGTAACTGCAAGAGAAAGGCTTCATGAAATGTCCTTATGAGCATGCTCTTTACATCAAGAATGAGGATGAAAATGTCTTGATTGTTTGTTTATATGTCGATGACTTGATCTTCACAGGAAATAATCCAAACATGTTTGAAAAGTTCAAAGAAGCGATGATAAAGGAGTTTGAAATGACAGATATTGGGCTCATGACATTCTACCTTGACATTGAAGTCAAGCAAACGGAAGATGGGATCTTCATCTCTCAAGAAGGTTATGCAAGGGAGATATTGAAGAAATTCAAGATGGAGAATAGTCAACCTATAAAAATCTTGTAGAATGTGGAGTCAAGTTATCACAGTTTGATGAGGGAAAAAGAATTGATCCAACGTTTTCCAAGATTTTGGTTGGAAGTTTGAGCTATTTAGCATGCACAAGACCTGATATTCGTTATGCTGTTGGACTTGTCAGTCACTACATGGAGACTCCAACTGTTACCCACTTGAAGACTGCTAAAAGAATTATGTGCTATATCAAAGATACAATTGATTTTGGCTTATTTTACTCTTCATCCAACAATTTCAAGCTTGTAGGATATAGCGACAGTGATTGGGTTGGAGACATGGATGATAGAAAAAGCACTACAGGGTTCGTGTTCTTCATATGAGACACTGTTTTCACTTAGATGTCAAAGAAACAACCAATTGTCACTCTTTCTACTTGCGAAGCAGAGTACGTGGCTGCAACCTCATGTGTTTGTCATGTAATTTGGCTTCGAAATCTATTAAAGAAGTTAAGTTTACCATAAGAAGAGGAGATTAAGATTTGTAGCGATAACAAGTCTACAATCGCGCTAGCAAAAAATCTTGTTTTCCACGATAGAAGCAAGCACATTGATACACGTTATCACTACATCAGAAAATACATCGAAAGAAAGGAGATACAAGTGCAGTACGTGAAGTCTCAAGACCAAGTTGCAGATATTTTTACCANCTTAAGTACCCGATTGACCCATGGAACCTGCTTGACTTCACCCAAACATCGCCACCGCATGTAGAGTAATTATTTTGCCCGCTGGCGGTAGCTATGTTCCAGTGCAATTTATCATTTCTGCATGTTCATTACATATATGACTCGCCTGCATTTTAGAGCGACAGGTACTTTAATTTGAAGTGTACTACTATTAAGATAACAACGAATTCTTGATTCTAGTTACTGCTTATCGAATGATATATTGGACTCATGCAGGATAAATAAATTTTAGCAAGAAATATTTTAGAAATTAGTTTTTTTATGGACATCCTATTGATCAGAATGCATTTCCATACAACCATCTTTTGGGTGACCAATTTTTTTCATATTGATGAGAAGGAAACATTTCCAATGGATTTCTTTTAAAAAATATAATCTACTTTTTGTATTTAAAAAATCTTGATTTAGTACCTTGAATTGGCATGCTTGAGAGGATCTCATGAGTAAACACATATCTAAGTTATTTATTTATTTTTTTTTGGAATAGATGCGGCTTACACCACCTCATTTAATGGATTAAGCAATTAAAATCATAATGATAAATATAATCAAATCATAGCTCAAAGAAAAAGGACGTGTTAAATAGTGGACAAAAGACAAACAAAATAATTGTGCCCCTCCCACCATCTCCTAGACAAGAGAAAGAATTAGGCTAAGAAAATCCATGCTATACATGATGGTAGTAAAAGGCAAAATTTCTTCAAACTTATGTTGACTACCAAGCTTATAAGTAGGAAAATGTATTCTATCAAGCAAACACTGTCATATGTTTTAATAACAATTATTATCATTTCTCAAAGGCTAAGAAAAGTTGTACTATACAATTTAGTAGCTGACAAGCTCATCTATGAAATTTTTAGTATTATACATGTCATACAAGTAATACAAATTAAAATAAACAGCTCCAAATATTTGGTGTTAGTTTGATCTCTAGTTCATAACTACATACCTGATATACACAGACATTGGAACTTTAAGCTTCTATTTTTAGCTTAAAATAAACCCATTTGAATTGATATTTTAAAGCTGACAGAAAAAATAAATACTCTTAATCTAATTTTATTCCTTTCTTCCCTAAGGTGTTAGGCAAAAAACTAAAATTATAAGCAAATTAAGCCTCTTAATAATTTTTGTTCGACCATGTGAGGTTTTTCCAATTTATATGAAGTTAGGATAAAAAAGAAAAAGATTCTTCATTGAGAAAACTAGTTCTCTAATGCTCAAAATATAAAGGGCACTCAAAAACTAAGTTGACGTATATCTAATTCTTCAATGATCTAATACTTATAAGGCTTTGAGACCTTACTAGAAGCCATCCAAATGACACTAATAATAATAATAATGGGTGCTTCTTAAACCAAATAAGTTGCGACCAACCAAAATAAGGCCTCTTTAAGATTGGATTTGTATAAATAATCCTTTTTTTCACTATAAGAAAACACAGAGAACTAAAAAAAAATTATTATTACATAGTTTTCCTAAAAAAATTTAAGTTTTTTGGGAAGAAAGTATCCACGTTCTTATGGCACTCGTCTTTTGGTGGAACTTTTAATAGAAAGGCTCCACTTTTTAACCCATATTAACCTCCTATTGGTTATCCTTGGCATCCCACTCCACCACCATCACCAACACTACAATCATTTCAAACTTATTGTGCCTGCATACTTCATTGGAATCATATTTTTCAAGATACAGAGAAATATTTTTTCGAAGAAAACTCAATTAACCCTCCCTCGTTGATACCATATTCAATCCACACAATTAGATCATCCCAAGAGAGAAATGGATTGACATATTTTTCCTTAATATATATTTCTTAACCAAAGCTAATTATAAAAGACAGAATTAACAAGTTTTTAGTGAGTTAGCCCGGTTCGGTTTCAGCAAATTATAGACATGACCAGCTTTTTTTTTATTTATTTATTTAACTTTTTTATGGATGGGAGAGAGGAAGTTGAATTCATATGCAATTTCAGATTAAAACAGCTTAAACTGACCAAGTTATTGATGTAATAAAAATTTATATTACTAGCAAATTCCATATAATTGAACCGAAATGTATATAGGAGTAAAATAGATATACATACATAAGTCGTTGATTAGATCAAATAAAATTATTTAATTTTGAGGAATTTTAAATATATTAAAATTATACAAAATAA
>JXCR01133240.1:42534-62864 GCA_002079205.1 Phalaenopsis hybrid cultivar
TATATATATATATATAATTGTATAGTGCTAAATAGGAGCAATTCTATTATTTATCCTCTGAGAGTGCATAAAAAACATTGACTAATCCAGAGTTTGGTCCCTGAATCCATGGTTAGGTTGAGAGGATAATGGTTGTCACTCCAGAGCTCTCACTTCTCCTTCTCATGAGGGATAATAATCTCATATTAGTTTTTAAGCAACTGGACCAAATTGAGGATTTTAATCTGTCACATTATAATCTCCAATTTTACGTCTATCAAAGTATATTTCCCTATTTATTTGCACTCAACCCCATAGACTATATTCTCACCCATGAAATTGAATGTCACTCTTACCTTATTGTAGAAAACATAAACCTTTCAGATCTTATGTTTCTCAACAAATTTTAACATTTTAATTTGTCATATCGAGAAAGTAAATTAAGATCAGAGTTCGAATCATCACAAAAACAATTCTCATTGTAGAGAAAATGATAAAAAAGACTACTCAGAATTCATTAGAAGGATACAACAAAACATAGATTTTATATATAAAAACAAGTTTACAAAACAAAGAAAGGAAAGAACACAACTTATCTCACACTCCTTCTTAAGAAAATCCCTTGAAGTTCCCTTTAAGCACTTTCTCTCTTTGCAATCACACTCAATTCTCTCTTAGAAACGTAATGAAGAAGAAATCTCTCACCTTCTCTCTCCTATTACAACTCTAGAGGAAAAACCTAACTCTTCATCCAAGACTCTCACTCACGCCACCCTTAACTTCTCTTCAAAACTCTCACCCCCTCTCTTTACACTCTAGACTCTCTTCTTTTAATTAGAGTCAGCCTTCTTTTCAAAAAAATTCAAATTTTCCTCTTTTTTTCCTAAAAGCCACACATCTTCTCACATCAAGAGACAAGTCCCTTCATCCAAGAGACATATCTCTTCATTCAAGATCCTTTCTAAAGTTTTTAGATGCATTAAATCACTCCATGGGATGTTTGAATTGATTGGAGACTTCTAAAACCGCTCAAAATTAGTTAATAACTGCCTTACTCCTTCTTAATTGGTCTCTAGTGTCTCTGATTCCAGTGTTTTGAAGTTTGGCATAGTTCTCTAGATTTTGTCATCTCTAGCACAACTTCTCTGTAAAATGGCGCTAGTTCTGGCGTCAGGAAGCTGAAAAAGCTCCATTTTTAATCTAAATTTCCTCCTTTTCGATCCTTTTTGCTCCAAATAACTAAAAACAGTATACTTGCAACAAAACATGAAAATGCACTTCCTTAAAGTGCATTATCACCAAATTTAAGAATAAAATGTATGCATAAAATTGCACTTTTTTTTGTGTATCAAAATCCCCCAAACTTAAATGTTACTTGTCATCGAGTGACTTTTTTACTACATAACAAATATGACTTATGGTAGAGATTAACTTATAAACTTCTATAATTTGGTTTAATAAATATAATAGTATAAAATATTAAAAAATTTCAAAAACTTGAGTTAAAACTAAAAGTATATAAACACTTAGTAATCAAGTCTAGGATTTATGAATATCTATTCATTTCAAGAAGAATTGTAATTTGTCATATCAAAGATACTTAGAATGCTCATATGAAAAAGAATTTCAAGAAAAAAATTATTAGTAAGGAGGTTAATACTCAGATACAAGTTTACAAAAAGTAATAAAGTTTTTTCCTTAAGTTGATTTAAGTCAAGCCAATTTTTTCACAAATATTTTCTTTTTCTTTTTCTTTTCTTTTCTTTTTCTTTAGTATCATTTTCAATCCTTTCTTTTTCTTCCTTTTCATGTGAGGATTACTATATTTGGATAGCCTTTAATAATTTTGAACTTCACTATCATCTTCTTGAAGTTAAATCTTCTTACCTTCACTTTATAAATTCATATTAGCTTTGAAGATTTTTCATAAAGTCTCATTTTTCTTCTTATATGAAACTCTGAAATTCTTAATACTTCAAAAATACAATTTTCTTTACTTTAAATAAAAAAAAGCATAGTTTTATTCTTCCATATTAAATATCTTAACTTTAGAATTGAGCTTCATTATTAAAGATTTTTGCTTAAATTTACTACAATATTTAGAAAAAAAAGTATAGTTATTTAAAATTAAACTCTGATATCCAAAGTTATGTTAATTAATTTTTAAAAATATAGTTAATTGAGGACAAATAAAAATTAGTTTACTTCTTTTAAAGAAAATTTTCTTTCCTCCAAACTTAGATTTTAAATAATAAGTAAAGCATATCGTAAAAAAATTTGTAGGTGAAAGAAAATAGTAAATGCATAAAAATAAAACTATCCTATAGAGGGTTCTGAATATGAAACATGGATCCGACACATTCCATGTACTAATTTTAAAAAGTACAAGCTTTAAAGCATTAAATGAAACATAATATATCAAAGGCTTTGCTAAGAAAAGATAAATTAAAAACATAGGTAATAAATTAAAGAAACTAAAAATGCAAAAATAATAATCTACAGTTTACAACTACATACACAAACAAGTTTAACAGTTCCACAATCAAAACACATAAATTGTCCAAATCATTCCAACAACAAAACTAAAAAAATAATAACAAATAAAATAGATAAAACTCAGTAATTCTTCATTCATCATCTTCCTCCTCATCTTCTTCTTTTTCTTATTTTTCCTCTTCTTCAAAGTTATCTTGCACATAAGATGTGAAGCTCTAGCATGTAGGAAACTCTACAATATGATCACCCCTCTGATATCTAACCATCGCCTTTTGATATGCAATGTCTTGTTGTACTCTTCTCTACTTATAATCATCATTGTGAGCATTTCCTGATTCCAAAACACCTATTCTATTTTGCATCACCATAATATCTGATTGTTGAATCATTAACTGTTCCATAATATTTTCAAGTGAAACAGAACTGGAAGTAGATGGTCCTGCAACTGATGTAGAGGGACTATCACTACTTCCATAATATTTTCAAGTGAAACAAAAATGGAAGTAGATGGTCCTGCAACTGATGTAGAGGGTCTATCACTACTTCCACTTCTACATCCATCAAATGATTCAAATTTATGCATTATGGGTTTTCTAATAAATTTATGTGGTTGCAACAATTCTTCATTCTTATCAAATTCTGCTCTTGATTTTTCATATAAAGTGAAAATCAGGGCAGGATAACCCAAACCACTAGCGGTCCCATTTCTAGCAATACTTTGAGCATTATGTATAAAAGGAGCACCATGATCAACAACTTTCATTTGTTGGATGCAAAAATTCAGTACTGCTCTCTCCTTGGTTACTTCACTAAGGTGATTAGTTGAAAGAAATTTTGTAGATATAAAGTAATGTCATGCTTTAGATTGAACATTCAACATGGAGGTGGAGAAATTTACTTTGTGATTTTTCTTAATATTCCATTCTCCCTTTCCATCAGTAAGATAAACAATTACTTCATCAAGTGATGTAATTGTAGTGATCTTGTCACTAGTAAATTCAACATGTTTACCTCTAACATAATAATGAAATTCATTAAATCTATAAATCATAAATCACAAATGCAGAATAATGACAATGAAATTCATTTCTTAACCTATAAAGTATAGTGATCCTTTCACTAGTAAATTCAACATGTTTACCTCTAACATGAATGTGCTCGTTAGTAGTCACCTGAGAATGGGCATAAAATTCTCTAATGATAAGACAAATGGCTATTGTTGTGAAGTAGCAAAAGGTCTCCAAGTTTGGAGCTATTAACAATCTTTCAATCTCTCCTTCCGAGTTTGAAAATGCACGTTTCTGAATCAATTTTCTGGATCCCATCATAGTTTTGTAGTTATATTGGGCTTTCAAATTAATGAAATGTCTCACATCAAAATTTCCTAAATGTTTTCCTATTTTCACTCTTGGAGCCATATGAATTTTTAAATAAATTCAAATAAAATCCAAATAAACTCACAATATCATAAATCAAACTCCAAATATCAGAATATTTGGTAAGAGACTTTCACCATGGGTGGGTTCTCGTTAAACTTCTTCAATAAAAACTCAAATTTTTGGATTTCCATAATGTAGGAAAAATCCATGGTGAAAATAAAAAATTTCTAATTTAAAGTGAAGCTCTTATCAAGGGAAGATTAAATCCGAGACTTTTTAGCCTTCAAATCTCCTCAAATCCACTAAATGGCAAGCCCTAGGTTGAGTTTCTGCCTTAGTCTAGAGGTAGGAGACGACCCAAGTAGTAAAAATGGGGTTTAACAGTGGATTTTCGTGCTTTTAAGTAAATTTGGTCATTATCAAGAAACTGGCGTGTTGACCTCACTTTTGGTTGAGGTCTAGAAAACTTCTTTAGTAGCTTAGGTCTAGTCATAGGACTTTCCTANAGGTTCCCTGAGCTCCTGGCTACCTCCCCCTGGTCGGCCGACCAACCTAGTGACCGGAAAAGCCCAAAACCGAGAGCCATCCCCATGGCACCTCACCCAAATCAAACCAGGAGGCCAGCTCATCCAAATTAAACTATGGAGCTCCTCTGCCCTCCACCTAAGCACCACAATGCACCCAAACTTATGCCCTGAGAGCCACCCCATGACCATTTTTATAAAAACTAACCTCCCACGACCATGGGAGGTGTGCTGAAATTTTCTTAGAGGGGCCTCTCCAAACTTCACATAGAGCTTCCCTAAGATCCCCTCAGTGCATTCCAACCATTTTCCCTCACCCATTCCCATTGCCGGAGCTCAATTTTGAGCTTGAAACCCTGCCGGAAACCAGGACAGAACCCAATACACCTCCACACTCCACAAAACTTCAATTGCTTGTGCCCACGCCTTCACAAGAGTGAAATAAGCCAAAGCCCCATCAAATTCCCCTTCCACAAGGCCTCTACCATAGCTCTAGACCAACACCTGAAATCGAGCTTGGATGAATTCATACCTAGGCCTTACACCAAGATCAGGGACTCAATCCCTAGCCTCCTTGGAACCCAACAAATGTGTCGAACACCTCTGATTGAAGCCTCCTTTCTCAAAGCAAAGGTGTAAAACTCCTCCTCCTCCCGAGCTTATTTTGATTTTCCATTTACTTAAGCTTGATTTCATGGTACCTTAGCCGTATGGATGTGTCGTCTCACTTAGACGAGTCCATAGGATCAAACTCGAAAGTGATTTGGTTGATTCTAGGCTGAGATCTTAAGCTTTTAGTGTGGACGGGCACGGGATCATCTTATCAGGGACGATGACGGGGAGCCGTCCAATCGAGCGTGTATTATATGGACGGGGGAGATCGCGTCGGACACCACTTCATGACATGAACAGCGGGCCGAGTCAGCAAGCTACGTGGACGGTGGCGTCCAACCAGAGCGCGCCACACATGCTTTCAGAGCCGTAGTAGGTTGAGGTGGCACGCATGATTTAAATAGAAAAATAGGGGTATTCTTATTTATTTAATCCCCAAAACTTCAAAAATACATAACTTCGTGTATAGAAATCACAAAAATAAAATAAAAATACTTTCTTGCTCAGTGAACAGAGGAAAATAATGTGGAATAATTTTCAAGTCCATTTGATGCATTAAATATATTTAATTAATTAAACACTAGTTGGAATCATTTGATTCTCCATGCATTTTGACACATCACCTTGGCTTAAAATTTTGACATGTTGTAGCCTCTGTCAGGGGAAGTACTTTATGATTTTTCTAAAGTTAGAAAAGGTCATTATACAGAGACCTATATTTTTCAAATTATTTCACATCATTTTCTTAAAATAACCATGGAAATTAGCATATTGGTTATTAAATCCCAAGAAAATTTTGGAGAGTCTACCATGGCCGAAGAAACCTTTGAAAATAATTTCATGGGTCAAGTCATTTAAAATATCCTTAAATTTTCCAAACATTAAATAACTAAGATAATTAATTTTAAAAAATACAAACATTTAAATGACTTGATTTGTTATCTCCACTGTGATTTATGATCCAGAAAACTCATCATAAAAGTTTCAAAATATTTTGAGTTCACAATAACTTAAATTGATTTTTAAAGACAAATACCACTCTTAACATTTAAATGATTTTTAAAAATCAGATAACTTAAATTGATTTTTAAAGATAGTCATCAAAGTTTCAAAATATTTTGAGTTCATTTAATAACTTAAATTGATTTTTAAAGATAAATTTATGATCTAGAGAACTCACTATAAAAAGTTCAAAATATTTTGAGTTCATTTGATAACTTAAGTTGATTTTTAAAGATAAATATCCACTCTTAACACTTGAATGATTTTTTAAAAATCAAAATATAACTCAAAAAATTATGAAACTTAGTTTTACTCTTGGCATTTAAATGATTTTTAAAAATTAAAATATAACTAAAAAAATTATGAAACTTAGTTTTTTTGAGTTCTATGTGGTCAGGGGTATTTTTAAAAAATAAAAATTTTATTTAAAATAAAAACTTGATTTTTAGCCTATTTTAAATATTTAAATAATTAAAAATTCATATAAAAATAATAAAAATAAATAAAACTCATGTTTGTTCCAAATTTCTTCCTAATCATTTAGGAACAATTTGAATATTTTTCCTCATTTTCTAAATAAAGATATTTAGTTTCAAAGCTTAAAAATAATTTTTAAAAGGCTAAAAATGAGTTTTCACTAAAATAATTCCAAATAAATCAAGGGAAAAAAAAAAATAAAAAGGCTAAAAATGAGTTTTCACTAAAATAATTCCAATAAATCAAGGAAAAATTAGAAAAATATAAAATTTTCTCCTTGGAGTTCTCTGACCTTGGAAAGATTTTTCACAAACACAAAACTTAATTTTCACCACCTAAGATATGTTATTTTTATTAAATAGTCCAGAACTTAAAATAATTCTAATAAATCACAGAGAATTCAAAAAATCATGAAATTTTCTTCCAAAGGCTTTCCTAGTCTAGGTCTACTTCCAATAAAAATTTCAAGGGATTAGAATTTACCTTTGACAAGTTAGGAATTTTCTTTGAAAAATCCTATTTTTGGGTAAAAATAATTATATAAATTAAATTAAAATTTGAAAATCACATTTTCTCTTTTGATGTCTCAATTGACTCATGAATAATGTAGCATAAAGATTTCAAAGTCGTTTGAGTTAAATTTGACAAATTATGAGGTGTTAGAGCCTTAGGGGCAAATGTGTATATTTGGAAATTTTGCCTTAATTAACATTTAGGCTTAATTCAAGGATGGAAAATGGGTAACATCTAATCTTAATAAATTTATTTGATTCTTGAAACACAAGGGGTTAATTGGTAGAAACCAATCTCACTTTCTTAATTAAGATTAATAAATTTCTAAATNTATTAATTTAGGAGGCGCCACTAGTATAAATAGGGGTGGAGTCTTTGAGTTTGTATCAAGCCAGTTAAAAGTGATAAATAAGAGTAAAGTTTCTTCCATAAGTTGTTTTTAGCCTTTGTCACTTCCTAAAAGCTTCCCCATTCCAAAACAAAAGTAGTAGATCAGAACAATTAAAATTATTTATTTTTCAGGAATTTTAAATAAATTAAAATTATACAAATAAATAAGTAATACCGCAAATAGTGTAATTTAATAATATGATATCATTTTCACGATCTAGAACAAATTTTCATCCCAAAAATTTAGCACACACGAACTCCAATCATTATACGAAATAAATCAACTTAACATAAAATGTTGAACACACATTAAGAAAAAAAAGAGTTCATACTCGTGACATTTATTATCGGTACATAAGTATTTTTGATAGACATTTATTCATGAGATGTTGTTCAGCAACACAGGTGCATGGATAGAAAACAGACATAAAAGTATTGTCTTTCTTGGTAGTTGACAAGAGACGTGCTTATGTAATTCAAAGTTTACTGTTAGAGCTCCATAACGGATTGCTGTAGATCACCACGTTACGGTCTCGTTGGAGGAGAAGAACATAATTTCCAGATGTTCCATTAGTTTTGCTTTCCCATACAAGCTTTTGGTTCTCGTCTTCGATGACGAGATTGCCATCAGTCTGCAACGTGAGCTCACATCCAATACCTTTGTCGTTGGTTTGGGTATTCCAAATAGCTTTCTCCGGGTTTATTTGGTAGAGAACGAGGTTGCAGTCTCGTTGCATTCTTAAGCTGTAATTTATGTCCGAAATATTTTCACCGGTTTTAAGTTTATCGCCAGATAAAAGGTGGTTGTCGGCCGCCCCAGATGTTGCAAGAAGGCTGAATGCAATGACCACCATCGCCATGAGGAAGAAGGAGCGGAAAGCCCTCACAATGGAGGCCATGGATCAATATTCCTTACAAGTGGTTGAAGTTTAAGTTGCATTTTCTGCTTGCAGCGCCGAGCTCTTTTATAGATACATATGATGGGGTTACTGGCTTAGCATTCATTGTGGAAAGAATATGCTGCTAAAGTATGAGAAAATCAACTTGTTCATAAATTTGGACTTACTTTCTCTACCAATCTAACATTGTTCATTTTGAATTTCTCAGTCGCAATAGCGGCGTAACATTCTCTGTTCTACAAAATTAGTGTAGAACAGGGAAAAAAATTTGCGTGTGATAGACGTACGCAGCGCTGCGTACGATATTGAGGTTATACCGAGGGTACAAGGGGGTTAAATCCACGGTATAACCCCTTGTAATCTCCCTGTAACCTTCTGTAACTTACCTGTAACCTACGAATAAATTATTAATATATAATAACAAAAGCCCGAAACTTATTTTAGGTTACAGGTAGGTTACAGAAGGTTACAGGGAGGTTACAAGGGGTATACCGCGGATGTAACCCCCTTGTACCCTCAGTATAACCCCAATATCATACGCAGCGCTGCGTACGTCTATCGCACGCAAATTTTTTCTGTTGAATAGGAAGTTCTTTGGTACGTGACACTTGGCACTATTATTATTGAGTCTCCTTTCCAATTGTAAACTTTTGAATTCGGCATAACACAATGTATAAGATAATGCGTTGAAAGTTACATTGCAATAAAATTATAATTTCACATGCAAATAGTCAGGTGAAAAAGTTTTCCTTGATCTAAAAATTATAGGAAAATCTTTCAAGTAGGACGATTGATTTTAGTCCAGAGACAAATTTATCTTCTGTCCTAACTAACATATTTTTATTTAATTATTACTTAGTCTAGGTGCAATATTAGTATTTGTTCTAAATAAATGTCTTGTCACAAAATGCTTTGAGGTTTAAAATTGAAATCTTTTGGGATCAATTATATGATCGTCTGAACTCTATTTAATGTCTATGTTCATGATTAAAAATTGCGCTATTGCCCACCATTGTTGCAAGCAAGTTTAGTGTGTGTTGTCAAAATCAATGCCAACATTTACAATCATGAATATTGCTGACATAAGTCATTCTAAATCCCACCGCCTGTTGTCACAAGCATAGGAAAACTTGCACCATTATCAACATGCTGACAAGTTCAGTAAATATTTATAAAATAATTAACTTATATTTAATTTCTAATTAATTAAATACATTAAGGGTATTTTAATTATAAAGAATTAAGAATGAAATATAAAAATATGATATTTTCAAGGATTATTCCCTCTGTCATCAAGGATGTTAGCTGATTTTTCCAAAGTCAGGGGATCTCCGTATTACTGAAAAGTCTAATTTCTATCAACAACATAACTATTCTCAAAAAATAATTATAAAAAAATAAAACAAAAATCAAATAAATATCAACTAAGATGGAAATTAAAGAATAAAAATTAGGGCACCTAAGCACTAAAATGAGAATTTTCATCTTTCAAAACTTAAAAATAAAATTAGCGCATTAGGTGTAAATATGTAAAATTCTAAATTTTGATTTTTAGCCCAAATCATCTCCAAAACTTAAATTAAATAAAAAAGTTAACTTAGAAAACTACAGGATTACATCTTAACAAAATTATTAAGTTAATCTTATAATTACCCTTTTAGTTATGAGATTACCTCGCTCAATTATAAACCTAAACCTAGTTTGAGTTAAATTCAATCTATACAAAACAATTCATTTTAGGTCTAGCCCAACTTAGACCTAACTTAACCTAAGTGACTTCAAACTTAAACTTAGGTCTAGCCCTAATCTATACCTAGTTGAAACAAAAACACAACTCTAAATTCAACTCAGGTCTAGCCTAACTTAGACCTAACCAAGTTTACACTAAATTTGAACTTAACATAGACCTAAGCTCAGTTTTAAAATCAGCCTAGGTCTAACCCAACTTAGATCTATCCCCTCAAATCAAACTCTAAACATAACTACGGTCTAAAACAACTTAGACCTAACTCAGCTAAACTCAACCCAAGTCAAGTCTCAATGACTTAGAATTAACTCAAACAAATTCTAAACATAAGCTAATCTAGGTCTAACCTAAGATAGACCTGGTTCGACTTAACTCAAGTTTCAAATCCTAACCTTAACATCCAACATAGGTCCAATCTAACCTTAGACCTGAATTAACATAACTCAATTTTTAAACTTATCTTAGGTCTAACTAAATTTAGACCTAACTCATTTAAGACTAAATTTGACCTAACTTAGATCAATCTCGAGTCAACCTTACCTTACTTAAGTTATTCCAAAGCAACTAACTTGGGCTAACCTAAATCAACATAAATTAACCATGAGTCAACCCAACCTAACTCAAGTTAACCTAAAACAATTAAATCAAACCAGATCAACCCGACCTAATTCATGTTAACTCAAACCAACCGAAACAAATCTTGGGCCAACCTGACCTAACTCAAGTTAACCCAAATCAACTGAAATCAATCCTGGGTCAACCCGACCTAACTCTTAATAAAATTAGCTTAAATCAATCCAAATTAGCTTAAATCAATCCAAATTAGCTTAAATCAATCATGGGTTAGCCCAACATAACTGAGTTAACCCAATCCTGACATAGCTCAGGTCAAACCGAACCAATTAAAATCAAGCCTCTATCAATCCATATTAATAAGGGTTAACCAAAACCAACTTAAACTAATTTTGGGTCAACCCGACCTAACTCGAGTTAACCAAAATCAACTTAAATCAAACTTGAGTCATGTTGAACAAACTCTAGTTAACTCAAACTAATATAAATAAATCTCGAGTTAACCTGATGATGCGTTGTTTTTGTGGTGCATTGTAAATATCCTTCAATACTATAATACACACACGACAACAAGAATAGTACATGTGCAGTTTAATCTCAATATTCAATATTAACTATTTCATATTTTAAAATCTTTAAGCTGCCAAAGAGTAATAATACTGCAAGTATACGTATCGCTCAAGTATAAAAGAGCTCTAATGGATATCTAAGTATCGATCCCACAGGGAGTTGAAAATTCTTATGGTTATAATGTCAAACACAATATTCAAACTACAAAAACTTAAGTATGCAAAAGAAATCAAAAGTAAGTTCATTGTATGCTGAATGAAAAGCAGTTAAAAGAACTATGTTACTTAAGCTGTTTGATAAACTTCAAAAATAAACTTATTAAGACTAAACAAAGTTTAGTAATGAAGAGTTCAATTTTAAGAAATCTTCTTTCCCCTTTATAATGACTTTATATATATATATATATATATATATATATATATATATATATATATATAATTGTATTGTGTCAAATATGAGCAATTTTATTCTTTATCCTCTAAGAGTGCATAAAGAACATTGACTAATCCAGAGTTTGGCTCCTGAATCCGTGGTTAGGTTGAGAGGATAATGGTTGTCACTCCAGAGCTCTCACTTCTCCCTCCCATGAGGACTAAATAATCTCATATTAGTTTTTAAGCAACTGGACCAAATTGAAGATTTTAATCTGTCACATTAAAATCTCCAATTTTACGCCCATCAAAGTATATTTCTCTATTTATTTGCACTCAACCCCATAGACTATATTCTCACCAATGAAATTGAATGTCACTCTTAACTTATTGTAGAAAGCATAAACCTTTCAGACCTTATGTTTCTTAACAAATTTTAACATTTCAATTTGTCATATCAAGAAAGTAAATTAAGATCAGAGTTCGAATCATCACAATTTATTGTCATTTAAATCATTTCATAAAAAAATTAAATCTTCACAAAAACAATTCTCATTGTAGAGAGAATGATAAAATGGACGACTCAGAATTCATTAGAAGGATACAACAAAACATAGATTTTATATATAAAAACAAGTTTACAAAACAAATAAAGGAAAGAACACAACTTCTCTCACACTCCTTCTTAATAAAATCCCTTAAAGTTCCCTTTAAGTAGTTTCTCTCTTTGCAATCACACTCAATTCTCTCTTAGAAACGTAATGAAGAAGAAATCTCTCACATTCTCTCTCCTATTACAATTCTAGAGGAAAAACCTAACTCTTCATCCAAGACTCTCTCTCACACCACCCTTAACTTCTCTTCAAAACTCTCACCCCCTCTCTTTACACTCTAGACTCTCTTCTTTTAATTAGAGCCAGCCTTCTTTCCAATAAGAATTCAAATTTTCCTCTTTTTTCCTAAAAGCCACACATCTTCTCACATAAAGATACAAGTCCCTTCATCCAAGAGACATATCTCTTCAATCAAGAGCCTTTCTAAAGTGTCTAGATGCATTAAATCACTCCATGGGATGTTTGAATTGATTGAAGACTTCTAAAACCACTCAAAATTAGTCAATAACTGCCTTACTCCTTAATTTGTCTCTAGCAAATGTGATTCCAGTGTTTTGAACTTCGGCGTAGTTATCTGGATTCTGGCATCTCTAGCATCGCTTCTCTGTAAAATGGCGCCAGTTCTGGCGTCAAGAAGCTGAAAATGCTCCATTTTTAATCCAGATTTCATCCTTTTCGATCATTTTTGCTCCAAATAACTAAAAATAATATACTTGCAACAAAACATGAAAATGCACTTCTTTAAAGTGCAATATCACCAAATTTAAGCATAGAATGTATGCATAAAATTGCACATTTTTTTGGTGTATCTAAATCCCCCAAAGTTAAATGTTACTTGTCATCGAGTGACTTTTTTACTACATATCAAATATGACTTATGGTAGAGATTAACTTATAAACTTCTATAATTTGGTTTAATAAATATAATAGTATAACATATTAAAAAATTTTAAAAACTTCAGTTAAAACTAAAAGTATATAAACACTTAGTAATCAAGTCTAGGATTTTTTAATCTTTATTCATTTCAAGAAGAATTGTAATTTGTCTAGGATTTTTGAATCTTTATTCATTTCAAGAAGAATTGTAATTTGTCATATCAAAGATACTTAGAATGCCCATATGAAAAAGAATTTCAAGAAAAAAATTTTAATAAGGAGGCTAATACTCAGATACAAGTTTAGATAATGTAATAAAGTTTTTTCCTCAAGTTGATTCAAGTGAAGCCAATTTTTTATTGGCATCTCCTCAAGCTTCACCTCACATATCTTTTCTTTTTCTTTTCTTTTCTTTTTCTTTGGTATCATTTTCAATCCTTTCTTTTTTTTTCCTTTTCATGTGAGGATTACTATATTTGGATAGTCTTTAATAATTTTGAACTTCACTATCATCTTCTTGAAGTTAAATCTTCTTATCTTCCTTCACTTTATAAATTCATATTAGCTTTGAATATTTTTCATAAAGTCTCATTTTTTCTTCTTATATGAAACTCTGAAATTCTTAATATTTCAAAAATACAATTTCCTTTACTTTAAATAAAAAAAGAGCATTGTCTTATCCTTTTATACTAAATATCTTAACTCTAGAATTGAGGTTCATTATTAAAGATTTTTTCTTAAATTTACTACAATATTTACAAACAAAAAGTATAGTTATTTAAAATTAAACTCTGATATCCAAGGTTATGTTAATTAATTTTTAAAAATATAGTTAATTGATGACAAATAAAATTTAGTTTACTTCTTTTAAAGAAAAGTTTCTTTCCTCCAAACTTAGATTTTAAATAATAAGTAAAGCATATAGTACAAAAATTTATAGGTGAAAGAAAATAGTAAATGCATAAAAATAGAACTATCCTGTAGAGGGTTCTGAATATGAAACATGGATCTGACACATTCCATGTACTAATTTTAAAAAGTACAAGCTTTAAAGCATTAAATGAAACATAATATACTAAAGGCTTTGCTAAGAAAAGATAAATTAAAAACATAAGTAATGAATTAAAGAAACTAACAATGAAAAAATAAAAATCTACAGTTTACAATTACATACACAGACAAGTTTAACAGTTCCACAATCAAAACACATAAATTGTCCAAATCATTCCAACAACAAAACTAAACAAACAATAACAAATAAAATAGATAAAACTCATTAATTCTTCATTCATCATCTTCGTCCTCATCTTCTTCTTTTTCTTATTTTTCCTCTTCTTCAAAGTTATCTTGCACATAAGACGTGATGCTAGGGCATGTAGGAAACTCTACAATATGATCACCCCTCTGATATCTAACCATCTCCTTTTGATATGCAATGTCTTGTTGTACTCTTCTCTACTTATAATCATCATTGTGAGCATTTCCTGATTCCAAACCACCTATTCTATTTTGCATCACTATAATATCTGATTGTTGAATAATTAATTGTTCCATAATATTTTAAAGTGAAACAAAACTGCAAGTAGATGGTCCTACAACTGATGTAGAGGGTCTATCACTACTTCCACTTCTACATCCAACAAACGATTCAAATTTATGCATTGTGGGTTTTCCAATTAATTTAAGTGGTTGCAAAAATTCTTCATTCTTATCAAATTCTGCTCTTGATTTTTCATATAAAGTGAAAATCAGAGCAGGATAACCCAAACCACTAGCGGTCCCATTTCTAGCAATACTTTGAGCATTATGTATAAAAGGAGCACCATGATCAACAACTTTCATTTGTTGGATGCAAAAATTCAGTACTGCTCCTCTCCTTGGTTACTTCACTAAAGTATTAGTTGAAAGAAATCTTGCAGAAATAAAGTAATGTCATGCTTTAGATTGAACATTCAACATGGAAGTGGAGAAATTTACTTTGTGATTTTTCTTAATCTTCCATTCTCCCTTTCCATCAGTAAGATAAACAATTACTTCATCAAGTGATGAATCAAAAATCACAAATGCAGAATACTAACAATGAAATTCATTTCTTAACCTATAAAGTGCATTGGTCCTTTCACTAGTAAATTCAACATGTTTACCTCTAACATGAATGTGCTCGTCAGTAGCCACCTGAAGATTGGCATAAAATTCTCTAATGATAAGAACAATGGCTATTGTTGTGAAGTAGCAAAAGATCTCCCAGTTTGGAGCTATTAACAATCTTTCAATCTCTCCTTCCGGGTTTGAAAATGCATGTTTTTGAATCAATTTTCTAGATCCCATCATAGTTTTGTAGTTATATTGGGCTTTCAAATTAATGAAATGTCTCACATCAAAATTTCCCAAATGTTTTCCTCTTTTCACTCTTGAAGCCATATGAATTTTTAAATAAATTCACATAAAATCCAAATAAATTTACAATATCATAAATCAAACTCCAAAAGTAAGAATATTTGGTACGAAACTTTCACCATGGGTTCTCTTTAAACTTCTTCAATAAAAACTCAAATTTTTGGATTTCCAAAATGTAGGAAAAATCCATGGTGAAAATAAAAAATTTCTAATTTAACGTGAAGCTCTTACCAAGAGAAGATTAAATTTGAGACTTTTTGGCCTTCAAATCTCCTCAAATCCACTAAATGGCAAGCCCTAGGTTGAGTTTCGGCCTTAGTCTAGAGGTAGGAGACGACCCAAGCAGTAAAAATGGGGTTTAACAGTGGATTTTCGTGCTTTTAAGTAAATCTGGTCATTATCGAGAAACTGGCGCCTTAGGCGCCAAATCTGGAACCTCTGGCGCTAATACCAAAAATTCAGATTTCAATTTTCTTTTGAGATCAATTGCATACCAAACCATATCAATCTCTAATTAACTTAATGAAATGATTATATTCATAATTAAACAATCTTCTAACAACATATTTTCACAAACAACACAAAACTCACATTTATTTATATAATCCACACAATTACAAACCAACATTTTTTAAGTGAATACATCTAATTTAACATCAAAATCAAACCATACAAACTAATGTTGAAGACTTAACATCAAACACTCAGCATATGACATATGTAAAATTCAACAATTAAAATAAATGAAATTCAACATAAACACATAACAGATATAAGCAAACATAATTATGAATTCTGTACTAAAATAAGTTCAAACATCTTCTTCACTTTCGTCTTCTTGAATGATTCCTATGGATTGGTGGTGAACGTACAAGTTATAAAAAGTTGGTGAGGAAATTTTTCCGTCGAATCATCTTCAACCCAAACATTTTTCTTAAACGTACGCTTCATTCCTTCTTCAATGCGCCTGGTATGTTTGAATTGTTCCTTTATCCTCCAATCCAAATGATCAAATATATAGAATTGTTTCCAATTGATTGTTTAATATTTTGTACCTCTTTCTCCAACTTCTTGATCCTTTTCAAAATATCATGCGAACTATAAGGAAAGCAGGGTTGAATAGGTGATGAATTTTTAGATGATTGATCCATAAGAATATTCATATTGTTTTCCTCCCCATTTCCTATGCAATTGCAACAAATCTCTGGGTCCATAGGCTTTTAAGGGAGAAGCACTTTTTCCAAACTTTCATAAGACACTTGTGACTGGTTGCATAGTAGGAATATGGTAGAAGGTTGTCCCAGCCCATAAGTCAAACTGTTGATAATCAAACCCAAAATAGATTTTACAAATAAAGCACCCACATTAATCGGTCTTCCGGTTTGAATTCAATAACTTCAAATAACACTTTCCTGGTCATTTTACCGATTTTCAAGTAGGAAGAAGTTTTGATGCAATAAAGAACTGTCACACCTTCGATGCATGATCCAATAATGATGAAGAAAACTTACATGTCTATTGTCTCTTGTCTCTCAATTTGCATGTTCATCAATAAAGAATCAATAGAGTTCATTCATATTTTCTCTCGAAGGGACAAAATCTGCATAGTGACAAATAGGGACAATTTCAATCATAAACAAATTGTTTATTCTTGAAGGAGTAAATGATACCCACCTGCCTCAAACATAAACTACATATTGGTTAATTCCATGAAGGTTAGCATAAAATTCTTTCACCACAGGAATTACTACCGCAACAGTGGTAAAACAAAGCACTTCCCAGCTTCTTTGTGCAATAATCTCCTCCATTCGAGTATTTTGTGTGTTGAATCCTTGTTTCTTGATTAATCTCTTCTTCACAAGAATTCGATCATATAACATCTGCGAATCGAAATTGATGAACTTCCTCCAGTTGAAAACTCTATATCTGGCGGTTTCTTTAGAGCGGGAAGCAATAGGATTTGAAAATTAGTGATTTTCCTTTCGTTTTCCACTCTTAAATAATTGCACAGTTTAGTTTTTGGGAGTTACTAGGAAGAAAATCAGCCAAAAACCGCCTTTAGAATCTTCCAAACTAGTTATAGTAATCGCGACGCTCATGGCGCCAGCTCTCTGGAGAATGGTGCCTCAGGCGCTAAATCTGGCACCTCTGGCGCCAGTTCAGATTTCTGCATCGTTTCTTTTTAAATCTAGATAACTTTCAAATCTTCTATATTATTCGGTAAATAAAGATGTTTTAAAGTATTTTTCTCAATAAGTAAGATGTTTTAGAATATGGAATCATAATTTTTCAAAATACAGATAAATGTTTGTTTCGAAGGAAACTCGATTAACCATCGCCCGNAATGGCTAGACCTTAGACTACTAAAAGGGAAAAACTAAACCTCAACCAAAAGTGAGGTCAACATGGCTCAGCTCTCTGGAGAATGGTGCCTTAGGCGCTAAATCTAGCACCTCTGGCGCCAATTCAGATTTCTGCACCGTTTCTTTTTAAATCTAAATAACTTTCAAATCTTCTATATAATTCGGTAAATAAAGATGTTTTAAAGTATTTTCTCAATAAGTAAGATGTTTTGAAATATGGAATCATAATTTTTCAAAATACAGATAAATGTTTGTTTCGAAGGAAACTCGATTAACCACCGCCCGTTGATACCTATTACATCTACACAATTAGATCATCTCAAGAAAGAAATGAATTGAGTAAATACATATTTCTTAACCAAAGCTAATTATCAAAGTAAGTTTATAATGAGTTAGCCAGGTACGGTTTCAGCAAATAATATATATCATCAGCTAAATTTGTTTTTTTTTTTTAATTTTTTATGGATGGGAGAGAGGAAGTTGGATTCATATGCAATTTCAGATTAAAACAGCTTAAACTGACTAAGTTATTGATGTAATAAAAATTTATATTACTAGCAAATTCCATATAATTGAACCAAAATGTATATAGGAGTAAAATAGATATACATACATGAGTCGTTGATTAGATCAAATAAAATTATTTAATTTTGAAGAATTTTAAATATATTAAAATTATACAAAATAAATACGTACTATGGCAAATAATGTAATTTAATATTATGATATCACACTTTCATATTCTAGAAGAAAATTTCTAATCCCAAGAATTTAGCACACACGAACCCCAATCATTATACCAGATAAATCAACTTAACATAAACTGCTTAACTCACATTAGGGACACATTTTAAGATTTATTATTGGTACAAAAGTATTTTTGTTAGACATTTATTCATGAGATATTGTTCAACGACACACGTCCATCGATCGAAAATAGACGTAACAGTATTATGACTTTCTTGGTAGACAAGAGACCTGCTCGTGTAACTCAGAGTATACTGTTTGAGCTCCATATTGGTTTGCTGTAAAGCACCACGTTACGATCTCGTTGGAGGAGAAGAACATAATTTCCAATTGTTCCGTTTGTTTTACTTCCCTGTACGAGCTTTTGGTTCTCATCTTCGATGACGAGATCGCCATCAGTCTGCAGCGTGAGCTCACATCCAATACCTTTGTCCTTGGTTTGGCTATTCCAAATAGCTTTCTCCGGGTTTATTTGGTAGAGAACGAGGTTGCAGTCTTGTTGCATTCTTAAGCTGTAATTTATATCCGAAAGATTTTCACCGGTTTTGAGTTTATCGCCAGACAAAAGGTGGTTGTAGGCCGCCCCTAATGTTGCAAGAAGGCTGAAGGCGATGGCCAGAATCGCCATGAGGAAGAAGGAGCGGAAAGCTCTCACAATGGAGGCCATGGATCAATATTCCTTACAAGTGGTCGGCGTTTAAGTTGCATTTGCTGCTTGTAGCGTCGAGTTCTTTTATAGATACATGCGATAAGGGTTACCGGCTTAGGATTCATTGTGGAAAGAACCAGCTGCTAAATTATGAAAAAATCGACTTGTTAATAAATTTGTTGAAAAAATCTACGGCTCTACCGGCTTAGGATTCAATATATAAATAAATGCATTGAAAATTACATTGCAATAAAACTATAATTTTAAATGCAAATAGTCAAGTTTCTCGAGCCAAATCTTGTTGGAAAATTTTGGAATAGGAAGATTAGTTTTAGTCCCGAGAGAAATTAATCTTTTTGGTCACCTAATTAATATATTTTTAATTAGTTGTTACTTGGTCTACATTCAATATTAGTACAAGTTCTAAATAGAAATCTTGTCACAAAATGCTCTGTGGATTAAAATTGAAATCGCTTGGGATCAATTACATGATCATCTGAACTCTATTTAATTGTTAATTTCCCAATATAGAAAACAGTAAGGATAGTTGTTTCTGATGTTTATGACTAAAGTATTTAATTGAATTTTGAAATAACTTGAGGTAATTTATATTTTGCTTTGTTTTACTAATAGATTTGTAAATAGTAATTTGTTTGAGTGTTAAGTATGCAATTCCCTCTATTTATTAAAAGCATTAATTCAATGAAAATCACACTAGAAATTTATTTTATTGATAATGTAACAGCTAGAAATGTAAAATATTAAAANCGGGGAAATTTGGGTCTTCAAAGGCAAATTTGGGGGTTTTGGTTAAAGATGGTTAAATTGGCCAAATTGGGTCATGTGGTAGTTGAGAGAAATGAAATTGGGAATATTTGAAATTTATTGGGATTTTCTGGGAATTTTTTAATTTTTTAGAATTTTGGGTCCAAGAGGGGTATTTTGGTAATTTGGTGGTGTTTTAGGGGTAAAAGGCCTAGATGAGTATTTTGGTAGATTTGAGGTACCAATCATCGCCAAAAAAGCCATGGACCAATGAAAACCCCATTTTGGGTTCTCTACATAGTGGTCTTAACCAAACCATAGCCCTAGGGCTAGTAGGTTTAGGGGACTATCTACATGAGTATCCCAAAAGATCAAGAGATCTAGGCT
>JXCR01133240.1:66826-83622 GCA_002079205.1 Phalaenopsis hybrid cultivar
ACAAAATGCTCTGTGGATTAAAATTGAAATCGCTTGGGATCAATTACATGATCATCTGAACTCTATTTAATTGTTAATTTCCCAATATAGAAAACAGTAAGGATAGTTGTTTCTGATGTTTATGACTCAAGTAATTTAAATAAAAAATTTAATTGAATTTTGAAATAATTTGAGGTAATTTATATTTTGCTTTGTTTTACTAATAGATTTGTAAATAGTAATTTTTTTGAGTGTTAAGTATGCAATTCCCTCTATTTATTAAAAGCAATAATTCAATGAAAATCACACTAGAAATTTATTTTATTGATAATGTAACAGCTAGAAATGTAAAATATTAAAANTCGCCCGTTGATACCTATTACATTTACACAATTAGATCATCTCAAGAAAGAAATGAACTGAGTAAATACATATTTCTTAACCAAAGCTAATTATCAAAGTAAGTTTATAGTGAGTTAGCCAGGTACGGTTTCAGCAAATAATATATATCATCAGCTAAATTTGTTTTTTTTTTTTNATGCACAATATCTCATGAATAGATGTCTATCAAAAATACTTTTGTGCCGATAATAAACCTCACGAGTGTGAACTATTTTATCTTAATGTGAGTTATGCATTGGATGTTAAGTTGATTTATCTTAATGTGAGTTATGTTGGGATTAATTTCAATCAATCCACACGACTAATTTTCTGTTATAGATCTTCTACTCACTCACAACTCGATGGTGCAAATAAAATGAAGAGGAGCAAGCTTAGGGACAAAAACAACAAACATCACATCTAATTTATAGTGCTCTGCCCATCACAGAGTTCAATATATGTGAGCACATTATGAAATGTTACTAAATTCATGTGTTGAACTTAGACACTATATTAATCACATTCTGAAATTTATTTCTCTTCAAAACACCAAGAAATTCCGGTTATTAAAATTAAAACAAAATTTTAATTGATTTGGGAATTCCAATGGGTATTGAAATGAAATTGGGAATTCCAATGGGCATTGAAATTAAATTGGGAATTCCATTGGGTATTGAAATTAATCCCAACTGTATAATGATTGGGGTTCGTGTGTGCTAAATTTTTGAGATGAGAATTTGTTCTTCGAACCATGAAAATGACATCATAATATTAAATTACATTATTTGCTGTATTACCTATTTATTTGTATAATGTTTATATATTTAAAATTCCTCAAAATCAAATAATTTTATTTGAACTGATCAACTACTTCTGTATGTACATCTATTTTACTCCAACATACGTTACGACTCNGATATGAGCACATTATGGAATGTTACTAAATTTATGTGTTGAACTTAGACACTATATTAACCACATTCTGAAATTTATTTCTCTTAAAAACACCAAGAAATTCCGGTTATTAAAATTAAAACAAAATTTTAATTGATTTGGGAATTCCAATGGGTATTGAAATTAAATTGGGAATTCCAACGGGTATTGAAATTAATCCCAACAGTATAATGATTGAGATTCGTGTGTGCTAAATTTTTGAGATGAGAATTTGTTCTTCCGGACCATGAAAATGACATCATAATATTAAATTACATTATTTGCTGTATTACATATTTATTTGTATAATTTTTATAAATTTAAAATTCCTCAAAATAAAATAATTTTATTTGAACTGATCAACTACTTCTGTATGTACATCTATTTTACTCCAACATACGTTACGGCTCAATTATATGGAATTTACAAGTAATATATACTTTTATTACATCAATATCTATATGAGTGAGACATTGTGGTAAGGGTGATAATCTGGTCAGCTCAAATGAGAATGAGAAACACTTCTTCTTAAAAAAATTGTAATTAATCTACAAATAATTGCATCACCATCACTTGATGCATGTGTATTAAAGAGTATATATTTTTAACATTGATTTAAATAGCTAATAACTATGCCACTGTTGGATTAATTCTGACTATCAAAAACTTAGTTGAAGATGAGATGGCCATATAGTACAAAATTTAATTCATACCATCAAAACTCTTAATTCCTACATATTTGCAGATAAATTAGGGAAAAATATTGACAAAAATGAATGCACTAACTTATAATAAACTGAAGCTTTTTCAGTAAATTAAGCTTAGGAAAGAAACTAGATGCACGGTTTTATCATGTTGAAGNACCTACATATTTGCAGATAAATTAGGGAAAAATATTGACAAAAATGAGTTCACTAATTTGTAATAAACTGAAGCTTTTTCAGTAAATTAAGCTTAGGAAAGAAACTAGATGCACGGTTTTATCATGTTGAAGGCATATAGATTAAACACCAGCCATATATATATATATATAGATAGATAGATATCTCAAATTAATAAAATTTAAAATAAATTGAAAGTACAGGAGATCTCGACCCAAATAGTTACATCTAATCTCGAACAGATCTAACCATAAATGGATTACAAATATATATTTTGAATTCATAAATGCCTTAATAATATTAGATCCCATCCTTAAATATAAATATATGACATGATAGATAAATGTCACATAATTTTTATAATGTTTATACAAGTCCAATGCTAAAGAGGCCTTGTTCTATAAATACCCTTAGTATGATTGGTCACTACTTATATGGTTTAAGAAAGTACTTATTATTATTTTGTTCAATGGCTACTAATAAGGGTTTCAAAGGTTTAAAAACTTTGAATCTCTGAAGAACTGGTCTACTTCCACTTATTTTTTAGTGCCCTTTCTATTTTAATCATTTGTGAACTAGTTTTCTGAATGAGGAATTTTTTTCTTCTTTAACCTGCCTTCATATAAATTGGAAAACCCACCTTCACACAATCAACCAAAAGTTATTAAGGGGCTTAATTTGTCTAAAATGTTAGTTCTGGTCTACCACATTTACCAAGAATGGAATCAAAAATAGATTAAGAATATTTATTTTTTCTGTTACTTTAAGATTTCAACTTAATTTTTGATAGTGAAGTTCAAAATCATTAAAGGCTATCAAGATATAGTAATCCTCACATAAAAAAAATGAAAAATTAAGGATTAAAAAGATACTGAAAGAAAAAAAAAAGCAAAAAGAAAAATATGTGAGCAAAAGCTTGAGGAAATGCCTAATTGAAAATTTGTTTCACTTGAATCAACTTAAGAGAAGAGATTTATTTACATTTCTAGGCTTACTTACAATTTTAAAGTATTAGTATCTTTGCTAAAAGAGTTCTCATAAAATTCTTTTCTTTTATCTTTTCTAAGTATGACAAATTACAATTATTTTTAAAATGAATAGATAAATTAGAATTCCTAGACTTGATTATTGATTATTCTTATACTATGGTTCTAACCTAAGTTATTAAAATTTTTCTTAAGTTCTACTATCACATATTTAGGATAAAAACTATAGAAATCTTTAAGTGAAAACCACTATCACATTTTATAATGTTTTATTTAGTAAAAGGGTTAGTTAAGGACAAGTAACATTTAAGTTTAGGGGAATTGATGCACCTTAAATTATCTATTTTATATGCACATTTTATATCTATTTTTCAGGATATTATGCTTTAATAAAAGGTTATTTTTTTTGTTTTTGGTTGTAGCTACAATAAAAGAGTTTAAGAGAAAAAACTGAGCAAAAAACATCAAAAAAGAGCAAAATGGGCCAAATTAAGACAATTTCCAAAAACAACCGAACTGGCTCCTAAGCGCCAGATAGAATTTGAGGCTGGCGCCTCCACCCGACAAATTGACACCTAAGCATCAGAGATGGTTACACTTATATTCATTGAATATGGATGAGTTTAAAAGAGATGTCTGAAGCAACCCTTGGTGATTTTTGAAGCTCAATATTTTGAGTATAATTCTAGATGAAAGGGGAAAGTCTTTGAGTTGTTTTGAGAAAGGGAGGAACCCATGTAGAGTGGGTGGCCACCTTAGTAAGGTTTTTTGAGTTTGTGATTTTTGGAGTATTGTGAGTCTTGTAAGAGTCTTATGGAGTCAGATAAGTCAGAGAACTTCAAAGGAGAGCTTTGTGAAACATTTGAGATTAATATTTATATCTTTGCTTTTGTTTGTTGGATTTGAGTTTTATAAATATCATGAATCATGAGTAGTTTTCCTCTTTCTCCTTATAATAAGAAGTAATTTTGAAGTGGATTTGATTTATTTAGAATTTCTTTTATTCCATAAATTTGTGATTGTATTTTTATTGATTCTTCATTTATTTTGCAGATTGGTCATTTGTTTTGTTAAAACATGTTGACAAACTTATAGACTTGAGAGGGCTAAGATTTCTCTAACTAGTGAGTACCACATTTAACTTTGAAAAGAGTCATGGCGATCAGCCTAGGGGGAGTGCAAATAGATAGGGAGATAAGATTTGTTGGTTGTAGAGTTGATGTTTCTAGGGTGACGGACTAGATTATTTTATCAACTTGATCTGTAGTTGGAACTAAGGGTCATTGATAGGTCTTTTAGAGAGGGCACAGTGGGTACTCTAGAGGTAAGAGGCTAGAACCTACCCAACACTACTATACATGCCGAGACCAACTTTAAATTATACCATAGTATCACAACGCTACTGAAATTTTATTAAATATCATCTTCTCATTTCAATATAAAATTTAGTGTTAATTTTTATTATAATGCATGGATTAATGATAATTAAATGGCGTGCTGACTATCATTTGATTGGAACTAATGTTTTTGCACTAAATCCAAGCATTGGAGCATCACCCAATCTTACTAAATAGGGTTGCAACACCTTAACACATGTTGCTTATAGCCTTGCAATGTTCCACATGAACGTTGTGGTGTTCTTTTAAAATGTTTAGCTAGACCAAGTATCCATTTATTTTCTCCATATCCTTCAAGCTCAGATTCATATTTTTTTCTAATTGCAAAGTCCAAAATACTTTCTCTTTTATTTTTGTTAGGCTTTTTATTTCAATCTTTATGGTAAGAAGAAAGCTTCCATTTTCTTTGAANGACCTTAGTATGATTGGTCACTACTTATATGGTTTAAGAAAGTACTTATTATTATTATTATTATTATTTTGTTCAATGGCTACTAATAAGGGTTTCAAAGGTTTAAAAACTTTGAATCTCTGAAGAACTGGTCTACTTCTACTTATTTTTGAGTGCCCTTTCTATATTAATCATTTGTGAACTAGTTTTCTTAATGAGGAATTTTTTTCTTCTTTAACTTGTCTTCATGTAAATTGGAAAACCCTCACACAATCAACCAAAAGTTATTAACGGGCTTAATTTGTCTAAAATTTTAGTTCTGGTCTACCACATTTAGCAAGAATGGAATAAAAAATAGATTAAGAATATTTATTTTTTCTGTTAGCTTTAAGATTTCAAATTAATTTTTGATAGTGAAGTTCAAAATCATTAAAGGCTATCAAGATATAGTAATCCTCACATAAAAAAAAAGAAAAATTAAGAATTAAAAAGATACTGGAAGAAAAAAAAAGAAAAGCAAAAAGAAAAATATGTGAGCAGAAACTTGAGGAAATGCCAAATTGAAAATTTATTTCACTTGAATTAACTTAAGGGAAGAGATTTATTTACATTTCTAAGCTTATTTACAATTTTAAAGTATTAGTATCTTTGCTAAAAGAGTTCTCATAAAATTCTTTTCTTTTATCTTTTACGAGACTTCTAAGTATGACAAATTACAATTATTTTTGAAATGAATAGAAAAATTAGAATTCCTAGACTTGATTATTGATTATTCTTATACTATGGTTCTAAGCTAAGTTATTAAAAAATTTTCTTAAGTTCTACTATCACATTTTTAGGATAAAAACTATAGAAATCTTTAAGTGAAAACCACTATCACATGTTATAATGTTTTGTTTAGTAAAAGGGTTAGTTAAGGACAAGTAACATTTAAGTTTAGGGGAATTGACACACCTTAAATTACTTATTTTATATGCACATTTTATACCAATTTTTGAGGATATTATGCTTTAATGAAATGTTATTTTTTTGTTTTGATTGTAGCTGCAAGAAAAAAGAGTTTAAGAGAAAAAATTGAGCAAAAAACATAAAAAAAAGAGCAAAATGGGCCAAATCAAGACAATCTCCAAAAATAGCCGAACTGGCTCTGTCGGCGCTATTTTGTGTTGAGGAGTTGCCCGTAAGAAGTTGTCGGTCACCGAAATCGAAATCCCGTCGCCCGCTTCGGAAGGACGTTTTAATTTACATATATATTTAGNTTTGTATTTGCCGACAAGTTCCCCTATTTAATATAAAGGATTAAATAGGGTTTATATTNATGAAATCAACCTGACCCCATATTTTTCATAGTTTAAATGAAAGAGCATTGTACCTCAAATCCTATATCTATCCCGAAGGATAAACACAAAACTTGAGGCTGAGGCTTGATAAAAAAAACTAAGGAATATATGACATCTGTTTGGTCTGCAAATCTTTTATATTTGTAGAAAAGTTCCCCTATTTAATATAAAGAATTAAATAGGGTTTATATTAAGCTGGGTTTGGACATGCTTCCTATNGGTAGGACTCTTCAACATAATCAGGCGTAGAGGTGTGAAAGGGGATTGGTTCAAATTTAGAACATTTTATTATAGAATCCGAAGGAAGAAGAACTAGGCGATGTCATGGATCCAGAGGAGAACCTACGTGACTTCTAATGTTTGGCTTCAGTTTTGCGGGGAAATATTTAGGTGTTTCATCTTGCCAATTTTATTATTTAGGGCTTACATTCATGTGAAATGATCACACAAATAACCTGAAAGANTAAATATTATCTTCAAGGAATTTCAAAGGGTAGGACTTTTCAATGAGATGAGACGTAGAGGTGTGAAAGGGGATTAGTTCAAATTTGAAACATTTTGTTGTAGAGTCCAAGGAGGAAGAACTAGGGGATGTCATTGATCCAGACGAGAACCTCGGTGACTTTCTAAGTTATCCTAACGTTTGGCTTCATTTTTTAGGAGAAATATTTAAGTGTTTCATCCTACCAATTTTATTAGTTAGGGTTTACATTCGTGTGAAACTATCACACAAATAGCCTGGAAGATTTGAGGGTTTAGGTCGTGACAAACGACAACCTCGGAATCCAAAGGCGAGTTAGGGCTTATATTGTATAGCAGGGCTGTAGAAAGGCCTAAAGATAAGGTGAGGATTTACGTTGCATAAGCAAGCAACCTTGAAGTCCTATGGACTGTTTAAGTCTAAGGAAGGAAGATTGGTTTAGCTGGGGAAGAAAGGTTTTGCTGTTGAAGATATCTAAGGAAGGAAGATTGGTTTAGCTGGGGAAGATAGGTTTTGCTATTGAAGATGGTCGTGCTGCCCACCATGCTAGCTCCAAGCTCCCTATAAGGAAGGAAGATTGGTTTAGCTGGGGAAGACATGTTTTGCTGTTGAAGATGGCCGTGCTGCTAAGGAAGATTGGTTTAGCTGGGGAAGACAGGTTTTGCTGTTGAAGATGGCCGTGCTGCCCACGAATGAAGATTGGTTTAGCTGGTGAAGATAGGTTTTGCTGTTGAAGATGGTCGTGCTGCCCACCAAAATTGGTTTAGCTGGTGAAGATAGGTTTTGCTGTTGAAGATGGTCGTGCTGCCCACCAAGCTAGCTTGCCACAATAAGTCTGGGTTATCTATTGTGTCAAGTTATAATATCAAATCAGGTGGCCCTATGGTTGAAGTCCGCGACGAGTTTGAGTTATCTAGTGTGTCAAGTTATAATATCAAATCAGGTAGCCCTATGGTTGCCGTGACGAGTTTGAGTTATCTAGTGTGTCAAGTTATAATGTCAAATCAGGTGGCCCTATGGTCCGCGACGAGTTTGAGTTTTCTAGTGTGTCAATTTATAATGTCAAATCAGGTGGCCCTATAGTTTTGTGACGAGTTTGAGTTTTCTAGTGTGTCAA
This sequence comes from Phalaenopsis hybrid cultivar, assembly GCA_002079205.1. Classification (NCBI taxonomy): domain Eukaryota; kingdom Viridiplantae; phylum Streptophyta; class Magnoliopsida; order Asparagales; family Orchidaceae; genus Phalaenopsis; species Phalaenopsis hybrid cultivar. Next base: position 74,713 of record JXCR01133240.1, read on the forward strand.
GTTATGATGTCAAATCAGGTGGCACTATGGTTCGCTATGAGTTTGAGTTCTCTAGTGTCTCAAGTTATGATGTCAAATCAGGTGGCCCTGTGGTTGAAGTTCTTTAAATTTTATGGGGGCATGTTAGAGTTGATTAGAGAGACATCAGTTAGGATCCTACGGTTCCCTCGTTTCGACATCACTATTTTCTATTGGATTCGCTTAGTCCAAATGAACTTACTAAACTCAACTTAATGAGTTCCATAATTTCATTTAGACCGTGAGAAGCCTCGTTAGCAACCGTAGGTTACCTCCTCCTAGGGGTTCCCGATCTTCCAATGGAGACATTTTATGTCCAAATGAATTTACTAAACTCAACTTAATGAGTTCCATAATTTCATTTAGACCGTGGGAAGCCTGTTAAACCGTAGGTTACCTCCTCCGAGGGGTTCCCGATCTTCCAATAGAGACATATTAATTTAGTTATCGTAGGTTACCTCCTCCGAGGGGTTCCCGATCTTCCAATAGAGACCTTTTAATTTAGTTGAAGTGTAGGTTACCTCCTCTGAGGGATTCCCGATCATCCGATAGAGACGTCTTAATTTGGTTGAAGTACTAAACTCAACTTAATGAGTTCCATAATTTCATGGATTCACTTAGTCCAAATGAATTTACTAAACTCAACTTAATGAGTTCCATACTTTCATTTAGCAAATGAACTTACGAAACTCAACTTAATGAGTTCCATAATTTCATTTAGACCGTGGGAAGCCTCGTTAGCAACCGTAGTTACCTCCTCCGAGGAATTCCTGATCATCCGATAGAGATGTCTTAGTTTAGTTACAATTGTAATTTCGTATGATGTTTGTGATTAAATTTTGAGTTGTTTTATATTTTGAATGTTGTGGGGGTGAATTTTTTCTTGGTTGATTTTAATTTTGGTTTTGGTTTTGGTTTTGTGGCTGTCTTGATAGTTTTAGTTTTCACGCAGAGTAACATCATTATTTAGCATGCAAGTTTGCAAGTATAAAAGTACAGTATGAAAGTACAAGAAAGGCAACGCTGAAAATTGTAAAAGCATACCTAGTGAGTCTTCTCGTTCCACCACCTGAAACTCAAAAGACATGTTAAGGCAGTTTATATGAAATAGGGAAGTAAAATCTTGATGACCTATCTAACCCTATGTCATATCTTGGTGGGTCCTTAAAAGTTTAATTAAGGATGATTTTGTCAAGAAAAACATATTAAGTTTAGTAGATCTTCAAGATATTCAAAAGATCTAGAGAAAGAAGCAGGTCCGTGCTACTCTCTCGCTGCCTGGTGGAAAATCCTGAGTTCTTTTAAACTTATTACGTTGATTAATAATTCATCCTATAAACACCCTTAATTCTCAGTGAACACTGATGTCTCAATTATCCCTAAGAATAGGGTAATTATCACTTGTGATTCAATTTGAAAATTATGTGGGTGAAGACCCTTGAAGAAGCAAGTTAATGTAAGTTGAACACTTAGCCAAATTTTAATCCTAATTGGGCTTAGTGGTGTTTCAAGGATGTAAGGCAAGTTAGTGTTGTTGGAACTCTTAGCCAAATTTTAACCCTAATTGGGCTTAGTGGTGTTTGGCAACTTAGTGTTATTGGAACACTTAGCCAAATTTTGATCCTTACTTGGGCTAGTAGTATTTGAAAGTTGTTTTAATTTTCAATGATATTTGCTTTTTTAATCCTCATTTAAATGAAACTTGATTTAGCCTAAGTCACTACTAAGCCCTTAAGACCTAGGATTATTTAAATGAAACTTGATTTAGCCTAAGTCACTACTAAGCCCTTAAGACCTAGGTGAGTGAAATCCTTGTTTAAATGAAACTTGATTTAGCCTAAGTCACTACTAAGCCCTTAAGACCTAGGTGAGTGTCTTGTTAAGCTTTAGGTGGTTATAATTCATGATTTGAATTTTATTTGAAAATCAAAATAGGGGTAATTTAAATGAAACTTGATTTAGCCTAAGTCACTACTAAGCCGAAGACCTAGGTGAGTGTCTTAATTAGTTTTGAAAAGGTTAAGCTTTAGGTGATCATGACTCATATTTGAAATTCATTTGAAAATCAAAAAGGGGTAGGCTTTAGGTGGTCATGATTCATGATTTGAATTTTATTTGAAAATCAAAAAAGGGTGACATCATTATTTAGCATGCAAGTTTATATAATGGTGGTCACTCCTAAGCCCTAGGTTCATTTTATTTTAATAAACTTCCAAATTTTAACAATTTAGAAATTTACTAACTTATTTTTTTAGTTATGAAAGTGAGGTTGGATTCTACCAATTAAGCCCTTGTGTTTCAAACATCCAAATTAAGATCAGAGGTTACCCATTTCCCTTCTTAAATTAAGCCTAAATATTAATTAAGGCTAAATTTTCAAAATTACATATTTGCCCCTAAGGCTTTAACACTTCATAAATTGTCAAATTCAATTCTAATAACTTTGAAATTCTACCTCATTCATGGATCAATTAAGACATCTGAGGAAAAAATGTGATTTTTTAAAATTTAATTTATTTATTTAATTATTTTCATGCAAAAATAAGATTTTTCAAAGAAAATTCCTAACTTGATCAAGGTGATTCCTAATCCATTGAAATTTTTACTGGAGGTAGACCTAGACTAGAGAAGCCTTTGGACCAAATTTCATCATTTTTTAAATTTTATTTAAATTTAAGAAATATTTTAAGTTCTGGGGTATTTATTATATATAAAATATTTTAAATGGAGAAGATCAAGTTTTGTATTTTTGAAAAGTTTCCCTGAGGTCAGAGAACTCATAGGAGATAATTTTATATTTTTTTGAATCTTATTTGATTTATTGGAAGTATTTTAATGAAAACTCATTTTTAGCCTTTAAAAATATTTTTTAAGCTTTAAAATTCAATATCTTTATTTAGAAAACCAGGAAAAATATTTTAATTTTTTCTAAGTGATTAGGAAGCAATTTATAACATTTCCATGAGTTTTATTATTTTTGTGATTTTAGGGATTTTTAATTATTTAAATATTAAAAATAAGCTAAAAATCAAGTTTTTATTTTAATAATTATTTTATTTTTACAAAATACCTACTATCACAAAGAACTCAAAAAATAAGTTTTTATAATTTTTTTAGTTATATTTTTTGATTTTTAAAAACATTTAAATGCCAAAATGATGTTTATCTTTAAAAAATCAATTTACGTTATCAAATGTGCTCAAAATATTTTGAAATTTATATGGTGAGTTCTCTGGGTCATAAATAACAATAGAGATTAAAAATTAAGTTATTTAAATGTTCATATCTTTCAAAATTAATTATTTTAATTATTTAGTGTTCATGAAAACAAAGTACATTTTAAATGACTTGACCCATGAAGTTATTTCTAAAAGCTTCTCTGGTCATGGTGGACCTTCCAAACTTTTCTTGGAGTTTTCTAATGAACATGCTAATTTTCATGATTATTTTAACGGAATAATGTGTAAATACTTGAAAAATATGGATCTCTGTCCAGGAACCTCCTATGACTTTGAAAAAATCAGAGAATGTTCCTCTTAATAGTGGCTAAAACATGTCAAAAATTCAAGCTATAGTGATAATTCTAAATTCATGGGAAATCAAAACATTTGAATCAGTGTTTAATTAATTAAAAATTAAACATGCATCACATGGACTTAAAATTATTTTCACATTGTCCTCTTCTATTCACTGAAAAAGAGGGTATTTTTATTTTATTTTTGTGATTTTTCTATACAAAGTTATGAATTTTTGAAGTTAGGGGTGTTTAAATAAATAGGAAAAATCCCTATTTATCTATTTAAATAGCGCGTGCTGACTAGATCCTATGCAGCTTCGAAGGCACGCGTGGCGCGCTCTGGTTGGACGCCGCCATCCACATAGCTGCTGACTCGGCCCGCGATTTATGTTTCAAAGTACTGTCCGGCTTCATCTCCTCCATCCATTCGATACACACGTGATCAAACGGCTCCCCTTCATCGTCCCCGATAGAATGATCCCATGACCGTCCACACTAAAACCTATGGACTTGTCTAAGTGAGACGAACACATCCATACAATAATCATGCAATTAAATTAAGCCTAATCAAATGTAGAATCAAAATAGGCTCGGGAGGGAGAGAGGTTTTATACCTTTGCTCTGAGAAGTGAAGCTTCAATCAGAGGGTCTTGGCACGTTTGTTAGGGTCCAAAAAGGCTAGAGGTTAAGCCTCTTGTTGTAGTGTGAGGCTTAAGTAGGAATTCGATCACGGTCGGATTTGGATTTTGGTCTAAAGCTATGGTAGAGACTCTGTGGAAGGGAGATTTTATAAGGTTTTGGCTTTTTTCACTGTTGTGAAAGTGTGGGTAGAGTTAATTTGAGTTTGGTGGAGTGTGGAGGTGTAATGGGCTCTGTCCTGGTGACGGTGGTAATTGGTGAGTGAAAGTAGTTGGGATGCACTGAGGGGATCTTAGAGAAGCTCTGTGGTCAATTTGGGGAGGTCTCTCTAAAAAAATTTCAGCACTTCTTGCCATGGCCATGGGAGGTGCTTTTTATAAAAATGGCTAAGGGGTGGCTGTCATGGCCCATTAGAGGGTGTATTGTGGTGCTTAGGTGGAGGGCATAGGAGCTCTACAATTCAATTTGGCTGAGCTGGCCCCTAGGTTTGATTTGGGTGAAGCTCCACGGGGGTAGCTCTCGGTTTGGCCATTTTCCGGCCGACCAGGGGGAGGTGGCTAGGTGCTCAGGGCATCCAGAGGAATCCATCACAACAATTTAATGCAAATGTGTTTTGATTTGCCAAGGATATCTTAAGCATGTGTATTTTTGGGAATAAGATCCCTTAATTTGGGGGACCCTTGGTCCATGGCTTAGTTTAGGTGGTTAGATGGGTTTCGGCTCAGTCTTAGGGGTCAACTAATGGCTGAGGTGGAGTTAATTTTGTTGCTTTAGGGTGGTTGGGTCACATTTAGTGCATGGGTCCAAATTGGTGCAAATGACCAAGTCTTGGGTTTGTTCTAGGCTATGCATGTCAATTGGCCTAAGTAAATGTTGCATTTGGTGTGGATGATCATAATGAACAACTTTGGTGAAGGATGGAAGTAGTTTTGAACTCAATTGAATGGTCAATTTGAGGAAATTTTGAATTTTAATCAATTGGGTCATGTTGGGCTAGGCTTGGGTCTATGTTGAGCTAGCTTTGAGATAAGTTCAAATTGATTATTGTAAATGGTCAATAGGCACCCCATGAAGAGTTTTCAATATGATTTGGATGCCAATTTTGGGGTTAAGGTAACCAATTGGATGAAATTTGGGGACTTAGCCAATTTGGGGCTAAATTTGGGAATTTTGGATTTAGGGTGGGTGAAATTTGGGGACTTAGCAAATTTGGGGCTAAATTTGGGAATTTTGGATTTAGGCCAAAAATCAAATGAATTTGAGGCTCAACAACGACACTTTATGGTTGATTTTGATGTATAGGAATGTTATAAAGATTTTAGAACATTTATTGGGGTCAATTGACTAGGCTATGGGTTCAATTTGGTGGGATTAGGTCATGTGACCGAAATTGGGGGTTTAACTTATACCAAAACTTGGGCTCAAATCATGGGCCAATTAAGCTTGAATTTAGTCTAGTTTGGCCATATTAAAAGTGAATTTGAGTTTAGGATTGAAATTGGGGTAAATTGAGATCAAATTGATGGACATTTGACTTGAATTTGGGGAAATTTGGGCCTTTAAAGGGAAATTTGGGGGTTTTGATCAAAGATGGTCGAATTGGCCAAATTGGATCATGAGATAGTTAAAGAAAATGAAATTGGGAATATTTGGGAGGTTTTGGGAATTTTTGGAATTTTTTGGAATTTTTGGGCCCAAGAGGGGTATTTTGGTAATTTGGCCAATTTAGAGATTTTGGGTAATTTGGGTGTTTTCAAGGTGTTTGAAATGATTTTTGAACAATTTTGGGTGTTTTGGCTAGATTTGGAGATTTTTTGCGAATTTTGGGGTCCCAAGGGTATGTGGGTAGTTTGGGGAATTTGGGGGCAATAGGGTAAGTTGGGCATCTTAGTAGAGTTGGAGTACCAACCACCATTAATAAGTCATGGACCAATAGAAACCCCATTTTGGGTTCTCTATGTAGTGGTCTTAGCTAAACCCTAGCCTAGTGTTAATGGGTTTAGGGAACCACCTACAGGAGTCTCCCAAAAGTATCAATGAACCAAAGCCTAGAAGTTCTGGGTTTAGGGTAATGAGTGATTGTGAGTGCAAGCAAGTGCCTTAGCCCTAGACCAATACCCAGAGTCAATCCTAAGGTCCAGCAGTCTTAAGGGTGACTCATCTTGAGTTTCTCCCATAGTGAACCCACCTATTAAGTGCTAGAGGTTAGGACCAATATGTGAAACTTCAAGTTGAGCAGAGAAGAGATTAGAATTTCTAATGGTGAGAGTTCATTGTCTAGTTTTCTAAGAATAGTCAATAGAAAAGTTCTATGGCTAGATCTTAGGCTACTAAAGAGGAAAAACTAAACCTCAACCAAAAGTGAGGTAAACAGGCTCCTAATCGCCAGATAGAATTTGAGGTTGTCGCCTCAACCCGGCAAATTGACGCATATGCACCAGAGATGGTTACAATTATATTCATTGAATATGGATGATTTTTTAAGAGATGTCTGAAGAAACCCTTGGTGATTTTTGAAGCTCTATATTTTGAGTATAGTTCTGGATGAAAGGGGAAAGTCTTTGATTCTTTTTGAGAAATGGAGGAACTCATGTAGAGTGGGTAGCCACCTTAGTAAGGTTTTGTGAGTTTGTGATTTTTGGAGTATCGTGAGTCTTGTAAGAGTCTTGTGGAGTCAGATAAGTCAGAGAACTTCAAAGGAGCGCTTTGTGAAACATTTGAGATTAGTATTTGTATCTTTTCTTTTTTTTGTTGAATTTGAGTTATATAAATATCATGAATTATGAGTAGTTTTCCTCTTTCTCCTTAAAATAAGAAGTAATTATACAGTGGATTTGATTTATTTAGAACTTCTTTTATTCCACAAATTTGTGAATGTATTTTCATTGATTCTTCATTTACTTTACAGATTGGCCATTTGTTTTCTTAAAACCTGTTGAGAAACTTATAAACTCGAGAGGGCTAAGATTTCTCTAACTAGTGAGTACCACATTTAACTTTGGAAAGAGCCATGACGATCAGCCTAGGGGGAGTGCAAATAGATAAGGAGATAAGATTTGATGGTTGTAGAGTTGATGTTTCTAGGGTGACAGGTTAGATTCTTTTATCAACTTGATCTGAAGTTGGAACTAAGGGTCACTGATAGGTCTTTTAGAGAGGGCACAATGGGTACTCTAGAGGTGAGAGGCTAGAACCCACCCAACACTACTATACATGATGAGAACAACTTTAAATTATACCATAGTATCACAACGCTACTGAAATTTCATTTAATATCATCTTATCATTTCAATATAAAATTTAGTGTTAATTGTTATTATAATGCATGGATTAATGATAATTAAATGGTGTGTTGACTATCATTTGATTGGAACCAATGTTTTTGCACTAAATCCAAGCATTGGAGCATCACCCAATCCTACTAAATAGGGTTGCAACACTACCTTCTAGTGTTGCAACACCTTAACACATGTTGCTTATAGCTTTGCAATGTTCCACATGAACGTTGTGGTGTTATTTTAAATTGTATAGCTAGACCAAGTATCCATTTATTTCCTCCATCTCCTTCAAGCTCAGATTCATATTTTTTTTATTGCAAAGTCCAAAATATTTTCTCTTTTATTTTTGTTAGGCTTTTTATTTCAATCTTTATGGTAAGAAGAAAGCTTCCATTTTCTTTGAATTTAGAAAGTTTATTAGTATTGAGGTAGCATCTAATTGTAAGGAAATTATAGCTAATAAGAAATTTATTCAGGAGAGGGGGTTTTGAAGCCTGTGGGGAAGGGTTAAGAGCTTATCATGTAGAGAGAGTGGANATAAGGAATTTATAGCTAATAAAAAATTTATTCAGGAGAGGGGGTTTTGAAGCCTGTGGGGAAGGGTTAAGAGCTTATCATGTAGAGAGAGTGGAAGTAGTTTGTTAGGGAACCAAGGGTAGCAATTGCACCGATAGTCAAGTTGATCTATAGAAATACAAAAGAAAATATGGAAATTAAGGCTTTTGTGAGGTAAAAAAAGGTATATATTGATTCAAATTCTATTAGCTAGCTTTATAAATTACTTGATTATGATTATAAGAAATACAATTTATACTTTAATGGTCAACCAAACTTTAATGAAATCTTAGATTTACTATCTTTGACCAGTACCCATAATCATTGAAAGATGAGAAATAAGAAGCTTAGTAAATTTTTTGTTACTCATATAATGTTAGTGATGAAGACTTGCCATTCTGTCATCCCAGCCAAGCTAATGTCTAGTTAAAATATTAGTGAGTTGATTAGGGATAGGGCAATCCTAAAATTTTCACTTTTAGATGCGAATGGCCATTTTTATAGGAAAAATCATAATTAGGTCAATCTTGAATATGGTTAAGGGTAGCACCACCATAGGTCTAGGGCATCCAAGATTCATATATATGTTATCTGTCAATGTTAGAGCCATTGGAGATCCTTTGAAGGAGCAAAATTTTTCTAGGTTAGTGTTGATTATGAATAAAATAATATCTTTTAAAGTTTTGTTTCTTGAGATTGGAGATTTTTTTTTTATTTCCTTCAATATCCCATCTAGATCCTTCACTTCTATGATTAATTAGGTGCATGAATTGTGAGAGCATGTTTCGGTTCTCCATAGGAGACAATAGGAGACATGTCAAAATTTATAATTGAACTACTTCACTATAATTACAGCATAATAAACCTATTCATAGTATATATATATATATATATATATATATA